>JARGCV010000589.1:17487500-17782500 GCA_034064705.1 Bothrops alternatus
GGAAGAATTAATGAGATGAAAAAGAAAATCCTACACATCCTTGTAACAAAGCTACACAATGCATAGCTCTTCTCTATGCAAATATGTTAGTTTATTCTGTGTAAATTACTTGGAAAATACCATCATACTGATGTTTTAGACAGCATGTAGAGAAATAAATGAGATCATAGTTCTGGGGAAAAAAGGCTTTTCATTCAGTGATAGCTCACTGTGTTGATACAGACTGTGCTGTCTTTCTTCCTTCAGCCAAGTAGACAGTGATCCATGGAAACATATGTGTTAATAGACTTAAAATGACATGAAACCTACAAATGGCTAACACAGCTGCTTCCCTGACACCTGTAACACTTAATCTGTTTCCTTAAAGCAAAAGTGAGAAACTCCATCATCTAGTATTAGCCACCCTGGTCAATAATGAAGGATGATTGCAGTGCAAATTAGCAGCATCTGGATAGTCACATACTGCCAAATTTATAACTTTCAAAGTCCATTCTTCAATAGATTATTACCCATTCTTAATCTGATGCTATAACTTTCCTTTATCAGGATAACTGACATCTATAGTTTCCTTGGAAATGCCATGTTCTCAAGAAACTGAGGTGTTAAGTCTATCAGAACAGGCAAATAATTTCCATTTAAGTCAATACTTTTGAAGCCTATTTTCTAGTTAAAAGAGATATAAAAATCCATATCTACATATAGTCTTTGAATCATCTAATCAAGTTTTACCTGACACTGCTTGCTCTCTGCTAACAATAATAAAATTGCAAGCTATCTCTCTACAATTAGCAGCAATATACTCCCAACATACTCACAATTCAATATGCCCCACTCATGCTCTTCCCCATGTGGGGAACTATAATTTTATTTTGAATTTTGAATTCTATGTTGCGCAACGTCATGTGACGTCGCAAGTTTGACATGTCTGGTATAATACATATAGTTCAAGAATGTCTCCTCAGGAAATTTCAAGGCACCTGGGATGATCTCATTGCAGCCACACCAGCAGTAGTTTGATGGTTAGCTTCCTTAATTATTTAATTATAACATCTCATTGCAATTCTATGGTTCCATAATATAGTGATTTTATTATGGTTTATCTGAATATTTTATCTTCTATATTGTATTGTCCACATATCATATAAATGAACAATACATGACAACAGATTGATAATGGACAATGCAATATAGGAGATAAAGCATCAGCAAAATTTGTACATCAGTTATTGCATGACATCAGTAGATGCCATATGTTAAATAAATAAATTATCTGGGAACTCTGAAAGTTACTATCAGTGTATATCAGTGATTGTATTTTGTATATCAGTGATTGCATGAGCTCTGTAGATGCCATATATTAAATAAATTATATGGGAACTCTGAAAGTTACTATCTCTACCTGTCTCTTTCCTATATCTTTGCCTCTAAAGGAACAAGCTACCTATGAAACCAATAAGAATGGAGAGGCATTTAAGGGTCTCTTCACAGCATTTAATTAAGAACATGTTTTAGGATCAATATATAAATAATTAAAAATGCATAAAAATAAACAAAAAACCCCTGCAACCTAACAGCCCCAGATGTTTGAACAAAGATTTTAAACAGAACTTTTTTCTCCTAATTATCAGAGAATAACAGTCAGTAACAAAGGAAAGGAAGGAGAGAAAGATTGGTAAAAGAGGAAGCAAGGAGACTATGTTTTATACATTTGCATATTAATTAATTTTCTTAAATTGCATCAAGTGATAAAAATTCTTAATTGGAGTGTCTTTTCTTTATATTATTGAATAGCTTGTCATATATAGCATATATTTAAAGTACATACTTGATTACAAACAGGCCTTAATAAGCAAAATATTGAACATATTACAGTATGTCACCTGGATATGCAAACAACAGATTCCATGTATTATTAACATTACTTCAATTGGTCTCAATGAAAAACACTTACTTTGATGTTTTCTAAGAAATGTTAGGATAATGTTCTTTATTTAAAAAACTTTTTAAAATTCTTGACATATTGCTAATGACATAGTGACCGTACAAATTGTACCCTATTCAACATGGCAGGCAGCAATAATTATTGAAAAAAAATAGCTCTATTTGGTCACGGATCAAAGTCAAAACATAATATGACAGGATATTCAGATCAAACACAGTAATTTTTAGGTTTGGGAAATGAAACTATAACTACCAACAGAAAAATATTAAATTCTACAATTAGTACTCCTGATAGATGTTCAACAACTGATATAATAAGTTCAGTTTATGCTACAATGGTTAGAACCAACCAAATCCTATTACACAGTGGTAAGAAATTGGTGAACAAATTAAGAACCTCATAATATTTCTCAATTAATTAGAGAACAGATATCTTTTTGCTCACCAATTTAGTAGCAAATGACATTTTAGATCTTGGGGTTTGCATCTTGGGGTTTTGTTTGTATATACAAATAACTGAGTTTATTTTTTGGATGCTAAATAAGTCCTGGGAGTGCTGAGCATTCTCAATGGCCACAGAATGCCACAGAATGCCTGGATTAGAAAGAAGGAAAATTGGAAGTTTTCAGAAATGGGATGCTCTAGAAAAGGGCATGTTTGGTTAGCCAAGTAGAGCTCTGAAAAGAGACTTTGCTTCACAACATTTTCATACCTTTATTTCTTTTTTTTTTACATTTTATAAATTTTAAGTTTCACTTCTTTTCAAATCTATCCATTGTACATCACATAAACAAGTCTTCTTTCTAAAGTTAATAATTATCATGTCTTTGCACCCCTCCCTTCAACGCGTACATTCCTAGTCTAGTTAATATACATCTTCCATTAATCACCCTCTCATGTCTTTTGCTCTTGCACTTAGTCCTTAAATCAGTCCATAATTCTTTGCCTTTAATTCCTTGCATAAAATATTAAGTTTCTCTTCATTTCAGACGAATTCTAGGTTTCTTCCTCTGCCAGGTGGCTTTCCATAGCACAGCTTCCCTTCCACGTAATAAGTCTCTCTTTATTGCTTGTGATGTCCCTTGGTTCCATATAAGCCATGCTCTATGGATTCTGTCAGTTTGCCAAGAGAAATTTTTAGCCTCCTCTCCTAGATATTTTCCCCATGCGTTTATAACAATTCTTTTCAAATCTTCTTGTCTCTCCACCTCTTCCATCTTTTCTTCAACTCCTTCCCAGACTCTCTTCGAATTTCTCCCAGTATCTTCTCTCATTTCCCCACTGTACGTTCCTCCGGTTTGGTCCAAGTCCTCAATAACTGCTTTGCTGTGATTTTCCACCATTTTCTCCATTTCTCCATTTTGTTCCACTGCATCCAGTGCCTCCATTCTTCCCTCACATGTTTTTGCATGCATGTCTATTATCATGTCCATCTTTCTCTTTATTTTTTCAATAATTGTTGATATGTCATCTTTTAATTCCTTCATCGTCATCTCTGGGGAGCTGGCATACATCCTTAGGTTTATTCTGCAATGTTTTTAAGTTATGTGTCTCTGGTGCCCTCTAGAGGTCTCTTTCACATTACAGTTTCTCTTCCTTAGGTTTATTTTGCACAGGTTTTAAGTTATGCGTCTCTGCTGCCCTCTAGAGGTCTCTTTCGCATTACAGTTTCTCTTCGGCCTTTCTCTTCCGGTGCCTATCCCTTTAAATTAAGAGCGGTCGCCATCTTGGGTGCCTTTTGTTTATTGTGAGCCTAATTGATCCGAGGTAAAATATGAGAAATACTTGCTTTTTAAGCTCCTGGGTTCAGTCTGTCAATCTCTGTGCTTCTTTGAGATGTGTTCCTCGGGTGGTGGCTGGTCTCAGCGTCTTGATGCTGCGCCGGGCTGGAGCGATTGTGAGCTTACAGGGAGTCTTCTTTCTCCCCCCCGAGCATTTTTTCGGGGGGCTTTCAGAAGAGCTCAACCCTCACCCACAGCTCTTTGCCCCTTCTCCTACTGAGGAGGGGTTTTTTTGCCGCGAAAAACAGCTGGTTTGTGCTGCTTTGGCGGCTTTACAGGTCCCGTGTCGCAGAGCCTCTTAACAAGGCTATTTCGACCCTGAGGCAGCCACGCCCCCTCCCATACCTTTATTTCTTGTGATAGTTATTATTACTATTCAGGGGTGAGCATTGAGATACATATCCCAAACAGTGCATCCATATATAACTGTTGGGTCATCGAGCCTGAGAAACATCAAAATTTTCAAGTGCACAAAAACTTCCATGAGAAAAGCCACAAGCCAAAACTTTGTTGTGGAGATTGTGTATTTGCATTAATGCATTTACGTTAATGCATATGAAGTATACATTATAACGAACAAACATATTCTTAACAGAATGCTGTGTGACAATATGACATTACCTTCAATTTGTTCTCAGCCTTAAGCTGTCCTTACTTCTAGCAGTGTTAAAGAAGCAGAATTTTTCCCTAAAGCTAAATGTATCCATTGGCCATTGCATGGTTTATAAAAATTGTTACCCTTCGCTATTTATTTGGTTGAAGATGGTGCTCAATAGTGAGTGGGATCAAAACAACATAACCCTCTCCCTCTGGTCCCTGGTCAAACTCACATGCGGTTATTCTACAGATTCTATAGAAATTTGAACAGAATTTCAAAGTAGCACAAAATTGTTCGGCTCTGAATAAATGCTTTAATTTTATGGCCCTTTCCAATTTTTCTAAAAATGGAGATTCTAATGCACATGCTAAGGTTGGATAATATTCATGATTTTCCCAAAGTGGTGAACAGTATTTGATAATCAGTCAGTAATTATGGTAGTTATGAGCTATTTGGTATTTCAAGACCATAGTGTTTCTGATAATATGGAGCATTGCCTTGGAGCCTGTAGCTAAATCAGGTCCTCAGATGGAAAGAACTGCAAAAATTTGCCACTGAAACTAAGAGTTGAGTCACCTGAAATGAAAACAATTTTATAAATTGAGCTGACTCAAATTGGTGCCAAGGGCTTGAGATTTCCAAAGGGGACTTTGCGGTTATTTGGGGGAGGGGGGAATCAAGACACAAATGTGATTAGAAGTCATGGAAGCAAGGGATAGGAAAATAGAAATGCTGAGTAACTGGCCATAAGTTGCTTATACAGAACCTTCAGGAGGAGATTGCTACTCAGAACTGATTGCTCTAACAGAATGAAAACTGTGATCAATCACCCCTAAAAGAAGGAGCAGACCTATGGAGGAAGGAGGAAAGAGAAAGATATATTAATAATGTCACTAGCATTACAGCTGTCAGGAGTCAATGTTACTGTCAGTTCTGTTGGTCATGCTTAAGTCTGGCAGCCATGGGTGAGAAGAAGAAACAGCCATGGTTTATTGTAAGTAAATTTTTAAAAAATCACTTTATTCAGTTCAGAATGGGATGTAGAAAGAGGGGCATAGGAAGAAGACTAAATTTGATGGTCAGTTCTGCAGCTAAACCTGCTCCATTTCTGTACAGACTGCAACTGGCAAATATTTTTCTTGCTAACTGGTAATCTGTGGAAGAGGGTGTACAGTAAAGCCAAAGAAATCAACCAATTGCTTTGATTATCATGAGCTACACATGCAAAATCAACATAACACCATTTGGGTATGTGTCATAACAGAGGCACTAGAGTAGGATAGGAACTGACAATGTGAACAGTCCATTTCACATTAAATATTTTTGCCAGTCTAAGAATGGGTGGATAGGACTTTAATTCATCAGTGGGAAAAGGTCAAAGAGACAAATAAAGCATAAGGAAAAGCAGATAAGTTTACAATGTCAGAGGTTGAGAGCCATAAATATATTAGGTCTTAAGCATAGCATGTCTTTTAGCCTTCTCCAGGTCTTTGTGAATTTTGCATTAATGACAAAGAAATACTTTCCTAATATTCAGCCCTAAGATACAGATCAGAATAAAAGGTAAAAGTTTCTCCTTGTCCAGTAGTTTCAGACTCTAGGGAGTGGCACTCATCTCTGTTTCTTAGCCAAGGGAGCCAGTATTGTCTGAAGACATTTCCATAGTCATGTGGCTAGTATGACTAAGTGCCAAGGTTACCTTCCCACTGAAGTGGTACCTATTTATCTACTTGCATGCTTTTGAACTGCTAGATGGGTAAGAGCTGAGCCAAGTAATGGGAGCTCACCGCATCACATAGCACTCAGGTCTCAAACCCAGGCTGTCAGCTTTCCAGCTGATAAGTTCAGTAAACTAACATGGCCCCTACAACATCTCAGAATACTTTTCCCATTAAAGCAAAATGTAAGCTGGTAAATGAGTTGAAATTATCTAGAAAACTTCATGAAACAGGTCTTTTTTTTTTTTAATGTATTGATCTCCAGCACTATAAGACCTAGGACTGTCTACATGGTCAGACCAAGACTGAATAATGACCTTTTGCTAATTACTTTTGTTGAGTTATTTATTCCAACATTTAAACTTAGGATTCTAAAAATTTGATTTCATGTTTCAAAAGTATACAAAATATTTAGCAATCATTCAAGACATAAGACCTCTGGAGGAAAAAAATTCTCTTGACCTTCAGTTGATAGTATTAATAAATGTTCTGATCTTTATTTTTAATAAACTTGCTTATATACAAAGGACTGAATTGAGCTCATAGCGATCCACTTCAAACAATTTCCTTTAAAAAATTGACTCTGCTGTCTTCTAAGTGGCTGTTATGGACTCTGTTCCAAATTCAGCATCATACAAAATGTGAGCTAGGTATTTAGCGACAAAAAGCTTGTTTGCAGCTGGGGTGTAATAGGCACTTCTATTGTATAGAGAAATGACATCTAACTGCAGTGCTTTGGGGAGCATTGTATGCAACAAAAGTAACTGCCTGTGGAGTGAAAAATCACCCCAGATATTTAAAGCATGCCACCTGCTCTATTTACTGATTGCAAAACTCTACAGGTTAGCTTTACTTTTTTTTAATCTTTTATAAAAAAATGTAATCTTTGTTTTGCCAAAATATATTTGCGAAACTTGTTTTCTTTAATAAAATGTTTTAAGATTTAGACTGCCTCCTTAGACCTATTGCTGAATAAGAGGAGAATTACTATGTCTCACCATAGAATAATTACATTATGTATATTTTTAGTGGATGAAATTCCATTTTAACTAAACACTCAATATTAAATATTAATTCAGATGTGGCAAGCATACATTCTCACTAAATACCTCTCCAAAGAGCGTAAAGACAAATAACTGGCTAAGTTACATCTTGCCCTCAAATAAATATTTTCATAGGGTTTATAAATAAGACTAAGTAAAGAATAATGAATTGTAGTGGCTTTATGTTTATCCAAAGTTTATATCCAGGCATGTTCCTCTACCATATGTTTTCTGAATCCAGTCAATCTATGAACTTCTAGCACAGATATCTGGCATACATTTTACAGACTGTGCTTAATAGATTGACTGGATGATAATTAGCAGTATGGTCTCTGTTGTCCTTCCAAATATCTGATTTGGATGATTTATGATAACAGATTCCACAATATAAAAAGTGAATAGAATTCAAGTCTCTTTAAAATATTTTTAACTATCTTATATTTAGAATTTCATATATATATATATAGATGGGATTATTTCCTACTTCCTCAATAGGACTTAATTTGGAACAACTGTATGCAAGATTGCACTGTAAGAATTATAATTCTTGTGATACCTTTATTCACCAACACTCTCTTCTTCATTTTTACTTAAAAAGGAAAAGTTTACAACAGATACTTAAGTAACATGTTAGAAATTTCCCATGGAACAATTACAAAATTGTTGATTTCTGGGAAGAAATGGTGAACTGAAGATAGTTTCATTAAAAGTGGAGTCAATGATAACCGTTGAATGAAGAGCCACTGAATATATTGGGTATTCATAATTCCTTTCTGGACAAGAAGGAGACTTGAGATTACCCACAAGTACTCCAAACAGTTGCTCTTCATAAGGAGATTGTTTCCAGCAGATTTAGAGCTCTGGGAGTTAAGGGAATGCCATCTTTGATCAAACAGTGGTTGGTGCCTTTATGAATTGATAAGCTTGAAAACACTGAGTTTTCTTCAATCTTAGTGAAACAAATTTTAAATCCAGGTCTAAGAACTCTAAATAGTTTCTCTTCAATAAATAGGAAAAGGGTAACTAGAAGTTTGAATTTGGAATGTTAAAACAGACTAAGAATACCAATGGATTTGAAATAAGATTTTTAAATTAATCATAAAAATCTTTTCAGTGGAAAAATGCTTTGTTTTGAATTCTTTAAAAAATGAAAGTATGGGAGTTTGAAGGTTGGACACTAGAGGGAACCAAAATGACCACAGATTTCAATTAAAGGGTAACACTTTACTTACTAGTACTGAATGGAACAAAACATTTTAACATTTGACATATTGAAGGATATTTGTAAAACAATTTGTGAACAGTGTCCAGAAGTTAATTATAAGAATGTCTGACATTATTGCCTTTAAAAGATTTTATCATAGAGCAATAAGTTTTATCAAATAAGACTAAGAGTGATCTAAGAGTGGATTTAAAAATAACAGGCTACAAGAAAGATATAGAAAAAGATGCTACACTGGTTCTACAAAATAAACTGGCTGATATCTTAATAATTAAACAGAATGTACAATAACAAACCAAAATCTGGATAATATTGAATTTACAAAACAGACCTTAATTTTTTAAGACTGTGTGAGAAGGAAATAAGAAAAGAAATGAAGAGAAATCAGATATTATTTGAGGGGATTAGAGATCAAGATTATTAAAAGTAAAAGGAAGAAATATAAAGTTGGTTTATTTGATCAAGATTAAAATAGATATTCTATTATCTTTGATAATCCTTAATAGACTTTTGCTCACAAGGACTGAATGATGACTTTTAAATAATTAGTTTATAGATAAGGGATGAGATATGGGAAGCAGAGATCATTTGCTGCATTTTGAGAAAAGGTAATAAGTTACTATTTTTTCATATTTGTGATGAAGAGAGAAGTCATTTTATGTATTTTTCTTTTTCTTTAAGTTAAATGTTTTCTTTACAAACATTATAATAATGTTTAATAAAATCACTGTTTAATTTTTTTTTGAATATGTTGATTCTAGCATGACAGCAATAACAGTTTTTACTGGTTTTGGAATGCAATAGTGATTGATACGTTATTATTATTATACGTTATTATTATTCCTGTTAACTTCGACACTCCTAAGAGATAATTCTTGCTTCATTGCAAGCAAGGGAGCAGGGGCCTCTTTTATGGTGCTTGTTCAAGAGAGATTATGTTTCTTTAATTCTTTTTCCTCCTGTCTCATTCCTGTTCCTTCCCTGTCTTCTCCAAGCAACAGACAGCTTTCCAGTGTTACACATTCTATCAAGCTACTGGGGCCTGGAATTTGACAGCTTCCTGATAAGAGGCCTGCAATTCTCTTTATCTCTCCTGTGTGAATTAGCTTTGCTTTAACACCTTTGTCATATGCTCCCCCACCAATGCTCCCCTTTCCTGACACCCCCAGTCAAAGGGGAAGCTGACAGATAAAAAATCTTCTCTGGGGCTAGGATTCTAATTAAACACCTCACCTGCCTATAGCACATTCCCGCCTGGAATTCAGGATTAGTTTAACCCTAGCATAAATGCATCTAAGTCCTTTTCTTTTTTTTTATCCTCTACATTTGCCTCATCTGCAGCTTTGTCATCTGGGGCAGCAAGCTCTTTAATACTGGTAAACTGAAGAAGTGTAAGTAAGACAGATTTACAGTTACCAAAGTTCATCTAAAAACCTGTTCATTTTCAAAAAGAGGGGAAAAGAAAAGCAAGTCAACAAACCCAAATTATACTTTGTAGAAAGAAAAGATGGCATGGTGATATGTAACAGCCTGTTGTGGCGGCAAAAAACAGGCAACTATGATCCATAGACAAAAGAAATAAATGGCCCATACTTGGTGGTTTATGTTCCTATTCCTGGATAATCTCTCAATTGTTAAATGGTGGATCAGTTTCTTAAGCAACCCTGTACTAAACTGAGTTGATATTTTATTTTGGCTTTGGGCAAACTGTGACAATATCAATTCCTTCCCCAATTTTTAACAGAATAGTGAAAAGAACACAGGAGTCTTATACAATAACAAAACTTCTTATACTGCATCATTTAAGAATATCTTATTATTCTCAGTCTCTCAAGTTGTTTTGGTGTCAGATATAGACACATAATTTCATCAGTGACTATACAAGAAAATTTATAAGTTTGCTATAAATGAGGAAAAGCACTCATGTATAAAGAAGAGTTGTCAATCCATTTTATTGGGATAAATGAATATAAATGAACATTACCAGTTCATCACAGTAGCTATGTCAACCTATGATTTTCTCGTATAATTTAAATTGTATTGTAGATCCAAGAAAGGGAAAAAGAGAAAATACATTGACTTATTCTAAGAGAAATTAATTATTTAGTTATTTTTCCGTACCTGTATATATTGTATTTGACTCTTCATTCACCCTATTTTTTAATAGTATTTTTTAAAAGAAGAAGAAAAGTTCTCACAATATTAATCAAGACATGATAAAGTTATGATACCCGGTCAGCTAACCCTATTTATAACACTGTGTTTCTTTTTACCTCTATTCTAACATTTCTAATGAGCATGAAGCTCTATGATCTTTTTAGTCATCCACACTTTAATGCTGATCCTGATTACAGCTTATATGATTTTGACAATGACATGGCAAGATTTATTTTCCTCTTGTGGAAAATGGATTTAAATCTTATTTATATCGGTTGTACTACCTACATGGTGCTTCTCCTATGTGCATTCTATTGCCAGTGAGAGCAGCCACTTAGAAGTATCCTTCAGAAAGAAAACATTTATCAAAAGTAGGACCTTATTTCTGGTTGCCCCAAGGTTATAAAAGATAGGCCTTTAAAGTGTCGGTTTGACATTTTCCTGCTTTATTTGTGGAGGTTGAAGAATATTAAATCCTACCAAGTAATCATGTCATCTGTAGCCTTCAGAATGCATTTTTTCTTTTGTTCTTTTTTTGTGTAAAGTAGATTTAAATTGTTGCTTTTATTTTAAATAGATTTATTTTGTACTTTACAATTTCCTGGCGGGGAATAGGGATAAACTATTTTATCACAAAGGTTTTTTTAATATATTGAGGGAAGTCAGCTCCCCAGAGAAGGAAATATTAAAAGGGCAGAAAAATATATTTCCTCAAAAGGATTTTAAAAGCAGAAACCAACCCTGCCCCAAAGTCTCTCTCTCCCAAGCAGAGGGCAGCCCTGTACAAATGCAGATGTAAACCATCAGGAAAGTTGGAGCTAGAAGCTTAAGAAGACAAAGACACCTAAAATCTGCATACCTCACCCAAATTCTAAGAGTCATTAGCCCCAACACCAGGGAAGCAGGATATGTTATGACCTAACCCTAACCCATCACCATCAGAATACCAGAAAGGCATACCCAGACTCAGGTCAGAATACGTGACACAGGAAATAGAAAGCCTAAAACAGGAACAGGAAACTATTCCAAACAAAAGGCTTTCAGAGGGTATAAAAACCTACTGCCCACATGTGCTTAGCCCTGTTTTCTCTCCTCTTTCCTGACAGAACCATCTTTCGGTCTGGCTCTTCAATAAACTGCAACCTTCTTTCTAAAGTAGTCGCCGTGTTGTTTATTTATCCCCGGCTTGCATAAACCAGGATGAAGACTTTTCTTTCACCAATATAAAAAATGAATTCTGCAAATGTAGCAAATAAGTAAATCCTGAACTTTTTTACATATTTTTATTACATCTTCCCATCTCACAAATTTTATCATCTTACCGAACTATTCTGGCATTGTACACTTGAACTATTGAAGCGAAGAGCTGGTACACGATGAATCACACCTTGAATATTGAGAACACATTCATATCCACGCTGGCCAGATTGCGGTTGGGGTAAATTCCTAGCTTTCAGTGTGATGGGCTTCACTTCACCAACAGGGATCAAAATTTCTTCTGTAGGAAATAACTGCGGGCAGTCCTGGAAAATACAAACAGAAAAAACGTTATTCAGATACAAATGTGCGCTATATTTGAAGTTTGATAAAGTATAGAATCTGAGAAACAATATCTCAGTAATGAAAACAATTACCCAGCCTTGTGTCTAGTTTCCCCCCCAAAATTTTGCATTTCCAAATGTAACTGTAATTGGGAATTGGGCTGAAAATTCTGTTAAGAATTATTTTTACTTCAAATAGTCAGAAAGATAAGGAGGGAATCAAGAGAAAAATTACTTCTTGGTTAATCTTCTTCATTGACTACATGCTGTATTACTAATGCTCCTAGAAATAGCTCTCTTAGCCATGCTGCTACTGGGGGAGTCATTTTCCCCCAATAGCAGGAATACTAGAGAAAAGAAAAAAAAATAAAATCCTTTTGGAAGGAGAACACCAAATTAAATACATTCATCTGTATCTGAAGAATTCTTCCAACATGGCTTACAGCAATGTTTTTTGTGATGAAATGATGTAGGTAAAAATTGAAGAAGTCAGAATAAACACTTATCCAGTCCATTGCCATCTTAAATCCAAGAAGAGTCACAGTTGTTTCAAGAAGAACCATAGTAAAGGGAAAGTCACTGTGTCCTCCATGCCCGTTTCCCCTCAACACGCACAAAAACAACTGATATTCAGGGGGTACATCACATCCTTATTATGAAGAATTAAAACTCATACAGAGGTCACCATTTTATTTTTTTATTTTAAAAAGTTTGATTTATAACTATGTTAATAATGATGAGTTAAAGTGAACACATGCTAATTTCTCTTTGAAAAACCTCTCTGTATAAGAGAGAGTGACTCATCTATAACCAAGATGACAGAGGCCAGGCAGATTACTAAAATATCTCTAGATAAACTCAAAGGAAGGCTATGAGTTAATCTGATATTCATCATCAGAGAGTGGAGGAACTTGATGAATAAATTGAGTTTGCAGGCCAATGTTTTGGTGTAGGAGTGCTCAAGTGAGATCAGGTTCAAGTAACATCAAATCAGGGAACTAACTAGTAAATTGTTATCAGTAGTATACCAAAACTGTCACACGTTATCAGTAGTATACCAAAACTGTCACACGTTTCAGTGAAAGATATTTTTGTCCTAGATTTTTTAAATCTTCCCTGAGGCTTCACTGTTTGTCTAGGAGTAAGTAATCAAAAGGGACCATTGGGAAAAGGAATAGTTCCTGAATAGATCTGCAAGACCATCTTGTAACCAGGCACATTTTCATTTCTCATCTTTTTGAATTCTAAGACATGTATGCTTCTAGGGTTCAGTGCTTCTAGCTCAGGTTTAGAATGAATTGTCATTGATTTGTTTTTCTGCTAGAGGTAGGCCCATGCATAGTTTCCCAAATGAATTATGTTTAACGTATTCCAAAGTGTTTCCCTCTCCTTCAAATGAAGATTTAGGTTCATTAAAATGGATCATGCTGGTTGCAGTTAAGCACTCTAGTTTCTCTTGGAATACTAAAATACATAGAGTGGGGATGCAGAACCAATGGTTATAGTGACTGGAGCTATTGGGATCCAACCTAGTCCTGTTCACATGTAATTTCTAATTAAGACTGGATTTAAAAAAAACAAACAGTGAGTATTCACCAAAGTCTTATAGTCAGATAGTGAAATGAGTGAAAAACACGTTAAGAGTTTCCAATTGTTCTCAATATAATTTACAGTAGGTTTCTGTAAAAATAAAAACCTTTCACCTAAAAATCAGGAAAAATAAATTTATAGTTTTCCTCATTTAATACTGAGCTCCTTTGCACTTAATGATACTCTTTTCAAATAGACAAATATACTGTGTTTCTTTTTAAAGAAGGATATGTTCTAGTTAGAGCTCAAATACAAAGCATTTTTCAAAATGACATATGAATTTTTGACAAATACGTGGTTAATATGTTAATGAACTTTGAGAACTTCTTCAGTAATACTTTATATAATTTAACTGGTTTCAAAAACAAGAAAGCTAAAATATATAATTCAAAGCACTCACAACTTTCAGAACAAATGACTCATGCAATTACAAAGCATGCCCTGCAGCATGATTTGTTAACAGGAAATAACAACTCTTCTATTTGCTAATTAGCACATGGAAATTTTCAGCTTATGACATCACAATTTGTATAATATTTTATTTCCCTGATATTACTTTTTCAAATGAAGAATTTATAGCACTTTTTAAAGGTTACATCCAGCACAGTGAATATTCTGTTTAAATTTATTTTTCTTTTAGCTCCTGTGTCTTTAAAATGCTTTGAACCCATTTGTAGAAATTCCTTAAAGAAGCTTTTAGTATTAGAAATGTTGGTTTTTAGAATTACAGGCTTAAAAACAGCTAAAGTTTCAAGACTTGCGATAAGCCATGGCTTGAAAAGCTTCAGGATTATCAGAGTGATACATCAGACCTGGTTGTTTATAGAACCAATGAAAAAAAATTAGACAGCTAAATGACTAAGACTAAGACAAAGAGATTCAGGTTGTCCTCGATTTAAGAATAATTTCTCATAATTTCTTTGCAGTGCTTCTTCAGATTTAATTCCTGCTTGGAACACAATGTTTAGTTGGGTGGTTTTTCTACTATTAAATAGACAAATGAAGGATTGTGACATATAATAGAAGAAAAGAGCATGAATTGATGAACTTAAAAATAGATATGATGTATGCCTTCCAAACTAACATAAAGGGGAAGGATGTGATAGCTTTTAATAAAGGTGGCCTGATTTTAAGGAATAGGGTTGATGATCAGCTGGAGATAAATGAATGAAAGGTCTAAGAGGTACATTAGCACTACTGATTCTTAACATACAATCACCTGCATGGCAATTGGTCAATCTGATTTATATGATGAGAGATGTAGTCCAAACCCTCTGGTGAATATCAGATTGGGAAAACTTGTTTACATAAATTCATAATAATGCTTCAATTATCTGTGGTGCTTAGACTATTGGTATAGTAAGATCTTAGGAAAAACTTTTCCAAGGACTCCTGAAGCAGAGGTGTGAAAGAAAGAGAATGCAAGGTGATCTTCTATTATGCCCTTTGATTGTCCATAGTTTGTCTGTATATGACATTAATTTTATTCATTTCTTTCATTTTCATTTTAAGACCAAGCTACTGAAAACAGTATTCTGACAAAATAATGCTGATATAATTAACCTATGATCTTTTAAAGCTTTATAGTATGAAATATATGAAAGTATGCTATTTTGTAGAAATTCATTAAGCTTATTGTGAAAGACCAAAAAAAAAAACCAGTAAAACCCAACATTTCTCTGCACCTTGTAAAGGAAAATATTATATGTCCCTTTATCCCCCAGATCAGTGGTGTGATGGGAAATCATTCTTTCTATACTGCATCAATTGCCTTTTGGAATGAGAGATTCAGATGATACTGCCCTTGCTGGCCTCTTGTAAGGTATTGAGGATTTGGTTATTCCCAGGATTTGGAATAGGTGCAGTGGTAGGTTCGGCAGAACATTTAGCTATTTTTTTGTTGCCCAGGTCCAGAATGGATTGTTGGAAGCAGCATCCACACAGAGAACCAGTTGTTCACATATTTGAATCCCACCACTGGACAGGTGGTTATATGAGTCTTGCTGACTGAATTGAAATTAGACATGGAATTAGACCTTGAACATATATCTCTATTCTAGTTATTATTTACACTTGTTTTTCTTTTGCTCTTAATCTTTTCGTTCACCATCTGGGTCACTATACTGTAGCTATATATTGCTAAGACAAATAAATAAAATGGGAAAACTATTTTCTAGAGCAAAAAGAATATGGATAATGATAATTTCCATTTTGTTTAGTATATATCAGATCTGTGGAGTTGGAAATATTACTTGCAGAAGGGTTTGCTTTATTGGATCTATGGAGAACATAATGGAGTTCTTTTTCTCATTGCAAAGGTTTCATCAGGAGAAATATATCAAACACTATCATCCCATAATTACAGTCCATTCTGGGAAATGGGAGAAATTGTTGGACATTTGTACTGCTTGACAGCTCCAATGATTGAAGTAATAAAGATCTAAAAGTGTGGAAGGAAAGGCTACATCACCAACTGCAACAGAATACAGTCACACTACTAGCCATTTTGACACAGCAAATGAAGTAACCTTGTAATCTTGGTTAATTTTGGGAAAGCAAAGGAGGATTGGACTTGATGAATGAAAGACCATCAGGGAATCCCAAATTTTTAGGATTTTTTTTAAAAAAATAATCCTGGAAGAAGGCAATGGCAAATCACTTGGGTACTGTTGTAAAAAGAAAATTACATTGACATCCCAAATGACCATAGGAATTTGAACTAAACTGGAGGAAGTCTTCACTTCACTTGGAACATGATTTTTCTGTTGTGAGATGGGCAGCTATATAAATTTTATAAAATAAATAATTTATCTTGGCCATCTGTATTGAATTTATAAGATGGGCAATTGAAGAAAAAATATGTAGGATTTATGGAAAAACTATGAACTACTGATTCAATTATGTTTGAGCAGATACATAAAATCTCTTGATAACGAAGATCACTGAATCTATTCACCGACCATTGATAGGAAAGCATTGAGATTTGACAGTGTAAAAGCCTTCCTGCGAAACAGACTCCAAATGATAGATAATTGGGAAATAATGAAAGGAGGATCCATTAGTTCATAGTACTGGAAATCATAAATGTTGCTTCTCTCTCTTGTAAATCAGGATTCAAAATTATCTTTTTTTAAGCCTAGCATAGATACAAGCTATGGGGTAGGGGGTATAAAAACTGATGAAAAAAACTTTTTGTTGAAGGGGAGGGAAAAAAGAAGCATTGGGTCAAATTGAGAATCTGATATTCACAGGATTTTTCTTTTTATTTTCCTCATCAAAGGCTATAGAAGAATACTGAGTGGAATTTTGGGTAAGAAAAAAATCATCTTACTTCTCCAGTGACTTTTTTTTTAATTCAAATCATTGATCATTTACGCTCAGGGAGGCACCAAACTATCATTCAACCACCAGCTTTTTCTTCTATTATTCTCTTTATAATGACCAACTGACTATGCAACACGCTGTCAGATGAAAATTTTAACAAATAAAAAATGATATTGGAAAAATAAAAGCTTCTATTCAACTTGGACATGCAAAGAAAAGCTATTCTGTAATTTTAAAAATCAATGTAAGGTAAAAGGAATTTTTTTTCTTTCTGAGCATTCATATTCTCTGCTGTCATCTCTCTCAAAGGAGAGGTTGAAGTGCAATGAACACTCTGCCTAATTCTGGCATGGATTTGATATATACATACCACTGGATCATGGTCAACTACGCATTAAATTTTCATTATTCCTGAAATTTTCAATTAGATACATTTTAGAAATCTAGGCTATAGATAGTTGGCATAAATCTAATAAATCTAATCAATAGAAATTCATTTCCTTGACAAGCTCAGTCTAACTAGAGTGGATTAAAGCACCCTTATTCTTCTAAAAGGTATGGAAATATACTAAGCAATGCCTTCTCTTTGACATTTTGATGGCCAATATGGAGCTATAACCTTCTGAATTGGCTTACTGAAACAAACACCCTTAGGCCAAACTAAATTTGTAGAACATAATTCTTATTTTAATTCCTACTCACAAATATGTGTCAATAAAAAAATAATACATCTTTGCATCTTTTCTTTTTAAATAAAATGCTCAGAAAAATATCATCTACAAAAATGTTCTGTCTCTCATAGTGTGAATTCAAGAAGATTCTATAGAAATGGGTATTTCAATTGGTTTTACCTGACTAGCCAGCTCCAATATCTGGCGGCCTTTGATGAGGGAGAGTGAGACCACTCATTGGGTTTTCCATCTTTTATCTTTATTTTTATATTTTAATTTGATTTTTGAGAATTGGGTGGCATACATGTTTAACTGCTGCTGCTACTGCTGCTACTACTATTACTACTAATAATAATAGTCAAGAAAATGGTTAGATATTAGATGCTCACAAATCACTATAATTACTTGTGTGCAGATTACACACTTAGATTTAATTTATTTATGTAAAAAAATATATAACCAACTCTGGGCAGTTCCCAATTAGATTTTGAAGCCTTTCCAGATTTACACTTCCTTATAATGTAAACTTTTACTCTCAGAAAAATGTAAAACATAATTTAGTGATTTGGTGAACTCAACCAAATGCATACATTGCTCTTTCAAGTGCACATCAATGTATGTATGGTTCTGAAACAGTCAACACTCAATTATAATGAGATATTGTAGTATGAGTAGATTTGGATGATCTATCATATATATTATAATATATATCATATATATTATTGTTTCAGATGTTTGCAAAATCCATCAAGAAAAAAGGACAATGAATAAACTGTCCTGGATCTTTACTGGTCTCTGGGTTTCAACTCCTTGCTAAAAATCTAGGTACTTAAAAGTGAGGCAGATACTTTAATTCTTTTGTGATATTTCTAAAAATTATAATATGATTATAATTTCAAGTAGCTAAGACCAGGCTGGAAATATCAGGCATTATCTAAACATTTTCATGAAGAAGAAATATGTACATTCAGTTTAATCTTTCAAAATCTGTGAATATTCTCATCTGCCTGAATCACACACTTTCTACAAAATGGATACCAATAGAAGATTATGCCTAACTTTATGAGAATAATTATCAATTATTCCAAGAGGATATATTTTGGGCTAGTTAAAAACACACAGAAAGTTAATAAAAATATAATCTCCTTAAATGAGACTATACCAAGATATTTTATTATAAACTAATTATATGCCTATTTCTGTTCACCTTTCAAAATTTTACCACTTTACCCAGCCCTTTTTTTGTTACAATTTCCACACTAGCATAAAATGACAAGCATGTTTTTTTATATATTTTGCCCGTATAAATGTTTCATGTTATAGAATTCATTTAATGCTAGATATCACCAGTGAATGCTGTTAATAGTGTTTCAGTCAAAGGCTTTTAGTGTGACAGCTTAACTGAACAATCCATTATAGGATTCTTTAGGAAAAACAAATTTCATAGTTCTTTTACTTCAATGGTATAATCTTCTTAATTGCTGGAAACCTGAGTTTCCATGTTATAATAATAATGGAAAAAAGAACATAATTATTTTCTTTCATTATAGCATCTCCACAAACATGTCCAATCAGTTTTGGAGGCTGGTCAAAAGCTTATTATATTTTGTATCATGAAAAGATAGAAGACAGATAATTCAAAAGTCAAGTGTGATAATATATTAATTGATTTAGTACAGTTATCAATCATCCCAATTGCTGCAACTTTCAGTCAAGACCAAAGGTATAGTAATAGGATGGGATCACATTTAATTGGTATGGGCATGATATATAACATAATGAGATCCTCTCCTGAAATGTAACCCATATCCTATGTAACTTTGGAGAAAGTATGATTGTTTCAAAAGATATGTGACTGTTTTCATCCTATATCAGAGTCTGAATCCTGAATGAAAAAGAACCAGATAAACCATTGCTCCTAGAATTCTCTTTAGTGAATCCCTTCTTCTTTCTCAAAAGCAAAGAGTGGAAGTGATAGAGATTCCATAATTTATGGAGAATGTTATCATATATACTCAAATCAAGAGATTTCATCAAAATAGGTTGCACTATTCTTCACTTCAAGTGGCATCACAGGTTAATTCAAAGAACCTCTCAAATCCAGCTAATATCATCTTTCCTAGTTGTCCAAAATATCCAGGAAAACAAGAATCTAGTTCATAGATGCCATGGTATACATGCATTGTTACCCACATGGCAACCCAAAACTCATCTGAGTATCTTGCAGATAGTGTTTAACCACTGTTTCTTCCCCTTTCTAGCTGCTGCACAATCTGAAACCTGGGAGGGCAGATTTCCAGTAGGGCTACTTCTCTGTTACTACCTAGCCAGCTCTTAGTAATAAATGCCAGGTCTATGTGTTCATAATTTCCCATATCTTAAAAGTATTTAGAATAACAGAGTTGGAAGAGACCTTGGAGGTCTTCTAGTCCAATCCCCTGCTCAGGCAGGAAACCCTATACCATTTTAGACAAATGGTCATCCAGTCTCTTTTTAAAAACTTTCAAGGTTGGAGCATTCACAACTTCTGGAGGCAAGTCGTTCCATTAATTGTTCTGTCATGAAATTTCTTCTTAGTTCTGGGTTGCTTATCTCCTTCATTAGTTTTTATCTATTGCTGCTTGTCCTGCCCTCAGGTGCTTTGGAGAATAGCTTGACTCCCTCTTCTTTGTGGAAAACCATGAGATATTGGAAGACTGCTATCATGTCACACCTAGTCCTTCTCTTCATTAAACTAGACATACCCAATTCCAGCAACCGTTCCTTATATGTTTTAGCCTCCAGTGCCCTAATCATCTTTGTTGCTCTTCTCTGCACTCTTTCTAGAGTCTCAACATCTTTTTTACATCATGGTGACCAAAACTGGGTGTCAGAAATTAAAGAGACTTTTTTCTGCCAAACCAGTACTAAGGCATCCAGACATGGATAAGGCCTTCCTAATACAGGCGGATGCAAGTGATGTGGCAGTGGGGGCTGTACTATTACAAGAAAACAATGAAGGAGTATTGCAACCCTGTGCATATACATCCAAGAAACTCATGGAAATGGAACAGCGTTGGCCTGTGTGGGAGAAAGAGGCATATGGGATAGGTTGGTCATTACTCATGTGGTGTCAGTTCCTGGAAGGTAACAAAATCCCTTTCTAGGTGTGGACAGACCACAAAAATTTGGAAGCCCTGAAAACACCCAGGAAGCTCAACCCCAAGCAAGCCCGCTGGTCCCAGCATTTTCACCAGTTCCAATTTACACTCAAGCATTTTCCAGGGGGAATATAACAGCACGCGAGCCACCGACTCTAAACCGATGAAGGTAGAATCACAACTGGCAGTGCCAGTAACCACCAGAGCCCAAGCTAAATTAAAACCATAGCTGAGCAGCCAAACCGGAATTGAATTCCAGAAAAGTTTGGAAACAGATGAATGGTTCCAGAAAAATAAATACGCGTGCACCATGATAGACGGGCTACTTTGGATGGGGGGAAAGTTATATATACCAACAACCCAAGGAGTCACATTCATGCAGCTTTGCCATGACATAAAATCAGCAGGGCATTTTAGATTTGTAAAAACATTACACTTAATTAAACAGCAATTTTGGTGGCCATCCATAAAAAAGGACATAGAAAGTTATGTGGCCAGCTGCCCAAAGAGGTTGCAAGGGAAATTGCCCGGACTGTTACAAACAGTGGCAAATCCTTCAGCCCCTTGGAGGGAAATAGCCATGGATTTTATAATGGAATTACCAGAAAGCAATGGGAATACTGTTGTCTGGACGGTAACGGACTTGTTTTCCAAATAGGTGCACTTTTTCCCTTGCCAAAAGATTCCCACTTTTCGTCCAGCATATTTACAGATTGCATGGGGCACCACAATGTATCATATCTGAGAGGGGAGTACAATTTACGTCTGCATTTTGGAAGGAATTTTTATCCCTCTTAGGGACTACTCAGGGACTGACATCTAGCCATCATCCACAAGGAAATGGACAAGCGGAACTTTCAAACTCAGTACTTGAGCAATATTTAAGATGCTTTATTGATTTCCAGGAAGCAAATTGGACAGACCTACTCCCTTTCGCAGAAGTTGCGTACAATAATGCAGTCCACTCCAGCACAGGTTATACTCCCTTTCAAATAGCTACCGGTCAAAGTTTCAACCCCATGCCAGAGCTAACCCCAAATGAACCGGTGATCCCATCACTGAAAGAATGGATGGAACAATTACAAAACACCTGGCCAATAGTTAGAAAAGCACTAGATGAAGCTAGGCAGGCATACAAAGCAGAAGCCAATAAAAAAAGGGTTGAGCCTACACCATTCATTATAGGAGAAATGGCGTACTTATCTACAAAATGCCTAAAATCCCTACAACCCTGTAAAAAACTTGGACCAAAATATATAGGGCCTTTTCCAATTAAAAGAATCATAAACCCAGTAACAGTAGAATTAGAATTACCAAAAAATCTGAGGCAAATACATCCAATTTTTCATTGCAGCTTGCTGAAAAGAGAGCATCAGTCACTGTTATGGCCAAAAATCCCCCCTCACCTCCAATCATGGTGGAGGGCGAACAACACTTCGAGATAAAGGAAATCCTAGATTCTAGGAGATATCATGGAGCAATACAGTATCTAGTAGCGTGGAAAAACCTCCCTGCTCCACAAAACGAGTGGGTCCATAAACGTCATGTCAGAGCCCCGAAGCTATTAAAAAAGTTTCATACAGAGTACCCTAACAAGCCAGATTAACTTTTATACCTGTTTTGTTTCTTTTCAGGTGGATCTATCTTATTTTTAAGGGGGCAGGATGTCAGAATCCAATTATATTTCATCTCTAGTTATTGACTATGGAAAACCCCATTTCTGCCCTCTCTGGATTCTGTCATACTATGAAGGGGAAGGGTGATGAGAAAAGGGGTTTTATGGCTCTCACTTCCTTTGTTACAACTTCAAAGGGACTGAATGTGGATATCATCAAAAGGACTAACTATAACAATAGGGCCCATCACCTTTCATGTACTCCTCTCTGAAGTCTCCCTTCCGCCAGCCGTGAGGAAAAAGGGGGTGGAAATGTAATGCCTCGAATTGTCGCTGGAAGGATGGTGGGGTGGGGGGGCTGCTTTGGACCACTTAAAACCTTGAATGGGAAGACTTGAGCCCCAGGTCCTGTCTAGAACGCCTGCAACCATTTTCTCTTAATAAAGATGCCTGTTGGAAGAAATATTCCAAGAGTTCTGTCTTCTTAAGATGCAAAGTGGGGTGGGTCCTTACACTGGGTATAGTATTCCAAGTGTGACCTTACCAAGGCATTATAAAGGGGCATTAACACTTCATGTGATCTTGATTCTATCCCTCTGTTGATGCAGTCTAGAACTCTGTTGGCTTTTTTGGCAGCTGCACCACACTAGTCTTATTCTCCACACACTTAAAGTCCATCAAAAACAGCCCCAAACCAAGGGGCTCATGATAATTGATTTGTAAAGTTTTATATAACCCAAAGCCAAGAATTGTGAATGACTGAATCCTTTGTCAAAAGATTGATTATGCTTTAAAATATTAAAAAAGAAACTTTCCCTAATTTTCCAAAAAGTAAGTTTGATGAGAATATGATAGTAAGTGTCTTCCTGGCGACTGCTCTCTCTTTGTTAATCTTATTTGAAAAGGCTTTGCTATATAAGCTGATTTTCTTGTTTTGTGCTTTTAACTCTCTCTCTCTCTCTCTCTCTCTCTCTCTCTCTCTCTCTCTCTCTCTCTCTCTCTCTCTCTCTCTCTCTCTCTCTCTCTCTCTCTCTCTCTCTCTCTCTCTCTCTCTCTCTCTCTCTCTCTCTCTGTGTGTGTGTGTGTGTGTGTGTGTGTGCAGTTGGTGTATACATGTGTATATATGGTGTATACATATCCCAGGCTGGTAAACTAGTGAGACAAAGCTATATAACTGTATGCTCCTCTTATTTATTCAACTTACATTATATGCTGAATATACATACATTAAGGGAAGATACAGTAAATATGAAGAAGATAAACATGATTTTAAAATTGGAGAAAGAAATATCAATAACCTATGCTATGCTGATGATGCTACTTTGATAACTGAAAATGCAAAGGATCTGCAACTTGTTATAAAAGTCAAAGAGTGCATTGAAAGAATGGGACTAGGATTTAAATATTAAGGAAACCAAACTAACAAAACAGATACAACCACCAGCCTTAGAATTGGCAATGAAGATACTGAAATAGATAATCAATTTAGGTTCAAACAAGCAATTGAAATTCAAACTTCTTAGAATGCCAAAGTGAGAAACACTGGTCTATTGGGATAGGAATGTGTCCTTTTTTCACTTCTCACCATGAAAAATTTGAGCAGAATAAATATCTGAGAAAAAGTTAATAAAATTAATTACGGTAATTAATTTCTTTATACTATGACAGTCTACTCAAGACTTCTATTCTACAGTTTAGTTTGTAGATTATACTTATTCTCCCCAGAATCAAATTTCTAAAGTTTAGTAGGTGGGAAAATACGATAGGAAGGACGAGGAAATGTTTTTCCAAGATCTTTTATAGTTATTTCATTGCTCATGCTTCAGTGAGTAACTAAAACTTGGCTTTTTAATAAACTTTCTTCTACAAAAGTTTATTTGCTGTTATTTTCAGTTTTGTGTAGTTGGGGAATAATTTTAAAAATTCCCTAGTGGCTGTTTTATACCTTTTTAAATAGTCTGTTTCTCAATTTGAAAGGTATTAGACATAAAAGGTAGGATAGAAACACTTTAAGAAATAAGCATAACAACTGATTCTGCCCACAGAATGAATCATACTGTTTTCCGTGAATGCCTTGGACAAAATTGAAGTCATACATCCTCATTGTCAGAGCTGGCTAGTTCCACAATCCTAAGTATATGGTTTTTTTAACTGTGTTAAATAATAAATCTGCCAGAGTGCAAAGAGGAAAAGGATTCACACAGTGCAAATTTACTTGAGTGGCTGCAGAGTGCAGATCTGCCTCTAAGCATTAATGGAGAACAAAATGGTAAAACATGAAAGTGCTTCTTTTTCAATAGTTTTGAAAACTATAACCTTATTTTAAAAGGGTTGAGATTGCTTTCATTCTGCCACAAACAAACAATTGCTAGCAATGTGTAAGATTCTTAACTCTAACATCTGATGACAGGGATGATTTTAACATTTTAGAGGTGTATTAACTAGTGCAATCAAATGTAGTTGAGGAGGTAGACTCTTATATATACATCTTAATAATGAGCTACGGTAAATGCAATCTAATATTCACAATGAAGAGTTTTATTGTGTGCTGTTTTTCTAATAGCTACAGCTAGTTTCATGGATATAATGTTTTTGCTTTGCTTCCAAATGCAACTTAGTTTTTGCTATTTGATTTCTGTTAGATTAAAGTAAGAGCTTTGCTAGCAGGGTAGTGTTAAAAACATAAAAACAGAAATATTCTGGTATCTGAGTAGTACTATCTGCAAAGACTTTTTAGAGTAACTAAATTATCCTGTAACTCCCACATTCAGTATTTCCATTCTTTTGAGGAGACTCAACAAATTAGTTTACTACCTAAGTTAGATGGGGGGGGGGTCATGCATAGAGAAAGTAGGAAAAATGGTTTATTTGTGTTATCACTATTATGGTTAGCAAACTGATTCCTCAAAGTAGCTTAATGAAAATGCTTAACATAGACCAATGAAAGAAAGAATGTGCCAAAAACAGAGCCCAGACAGGAAGCAATAAACAAACATTCAAAGGGTGATTTTCCAGGCATAGATGTCCTCCCAAATAAATCCAAGGTAAGTCTTTGAGTCATTAAAAGAATTCTAAAAGAACTACATATTTTTTTTAAATGCTAAACTTCCTTCACCCCTCAATTATTCTTATTTAGCCACATTTTAAGAACAGTTCATCTTACTTAAGAAATTGTCCTTACATTTTATCTAAATCACAATTTTTATAATAAAAGTTAAGAGTTTCTTTACAATTGTAATCCCAATCCTGTCATTTCTTTATTCTGGACTGGACAAATCATCTTTTCTCTCTGTGTCTCTCCCCGTGTTCTACAATAATAAAAGTTAAGAGTTTCTTTACAATTGTAATCCCAATCCTGTCATTTCTTTATTCTGGACTGGACAAATCATCTTTTCTCTCTGTGTCTCTCCCCGTGTTCTACATTTTCTATTTATACTGAATTAGTAATAGAAAACTACAAATTAGAAAATTTTGCTTCCAAAGTGCTAAATAGAATACTACTGCACAACAGCTGAGAAAGTGCATGTTCATAAAAGCAAATTGGTCCTTATTGCTACTTTAGAAAGAAGATTCATGCATTTATATTAAAACTTTTAAAACTTTTTTGTTGGTCCTCAAATTGGTCCTGACAATTCAAGGCACTCTGAAGTTCATAGCGTATGTAAGTCATTTGGCTTCACTTTTGATAAAAAGCTTCAGTGATCATTCCTAAACATGTATTTCTGTTTCCAACCCTAATAACTTTTACATACATACTGTATATACATATATCTGCTATTCATGCTAATCAAGAAGATAACCTTTTTAAAAAGCTTGCTATTTCTCTTTGAGTATATTTGCAGTATGACTACATTATAACCAGAAAGGAAATTTAATTTTTCCTTATTATTTTCTTGCATTTTATTCTCTTCAATCTCATTGTTGGTTAGACTTCACATTTATGAGATTCAATTAAAACCAATTATTTCTACTGGCAATCTGAAATATATGTTAATTTTTTTCATCAAAGGCAGTCACTTTACACCTCACATCTTTTCAAAATATTGATGGCTTAACATTTTTATGGTGAAAAAGAAAAATGAAAATCTTTCCTTGGTCTCATGGATATGATGTCATCCTTCTCAATTACTAATCCCAAATGTTGTCTGTCTTTAGTAATAAAATTTCCAGTGCAAACTACAGCTGTAGGTCATTTTTTTTCCAATTTCAAAATAAGAAGCAAAGTATGAATGCTCTATATCATATCCAGATCCCAGTTCAGATTGATTCCCTCATGCTGGCAATTTTTGAATTTGTTTGAGGAAAGGACATGTTTAATTTAGTCAGGGTATCTGGGAAAGAGGATCTATTCATTAAGTTTGGGTATCTATTTACCCTAAAACATTTTGTACTGCAACTCCTATTTAAAAACACCAACTGTGAGAGGGACCTTGAAGTCCTAATGGACAAATACTTGACTATGAGCCAGCAACCAAAAAAGCTAATACAATCCTGGGTTGTATAAACAGAGGCATAGAATCAAGATCACATGAAGTATTAGTACCACTTTATAAAACCCTAGTAAGACCACACATGGAATCCTGCAGCCAATGTTGGTTACCATATCACTAAAAAGATGTTGAGAGTTTGGAAAAAAATTCAGAGAAGAGCAACTAAGATGATCAAAGGTCTGGAGACTAAAACATACGAAGAACGGCTGCAGGACTTGGATTTGGCTAGTCTAAAGAAAAGAAGAAATAGGGGAGACATGATAGCAGTATTCCAGTATCTGAGGGGCTGCCACAAGGCAGAGGGGGCCAGGTTGTACACCAAAGCGGGAAGGACAAGAAATAATGGTTGGAAACTGATCAAAGAGAGAAGCAACCTGGAATTAAGGAGAAACTTCCTGACAGTGAGTATAATTAACCAGTGAAACAGCTTGCCTCCAGAAATCATGGGCGCTCCATCACTGGAGATTTTTAAGAAGAGGCTAGAGACAACCACTTGTCTGAGATGTATAGGTTCTCCTGCTTGAGCAGGGGGCTGTACTAGAAGACTTCCAGTCCCTTCCAGCTCTATTCTACTCTATCTTAAACACCCTTTTCTTCAGTCATTGTTGATTGAATTTCCCAGATTCTCTCTCAATATCAGATATTCTTAATCAGAATTCATATCAGCATCATGAAATATGTTTATAATATTGAGAAGCTTCAATTAGTTCCAACCACATCCAAACCCAAAAAATAAAATAGAGAATATAACCAAATCACTGTAAGTGAGGATGAAATGTACTTCAGCGCATAGCCTTTTCCCAAACCATTCTGAGCCTAATAATATAAATTCCTGGTTTTTTGTAGTTCTATTACTGAGATTCTCAGTTAAAACATGGTGAAATCAGCTTTCAAAACATATATTTCATGGTACTGCAGTGGCAGACTACTGCCAGAATAATTTTTCTGAGATGTCTGTCTTTATAAACTAATGCTGTGTTACTGCCTAAAGGTAGAAAAACTGATCTTTCCTAAAATAAATGATGGGAATTATATATGTTATTTACAACCAACAGAAAGTCATTACTGTTTTTCATGGTCTTCTTCCAAATATAGGTCCAGATATGGCTTGAACTGTACTATGAATTTATGGAGATCTGCAATCTCAATATATATTCATATTCATCTTCATATTTCAACATATCTTGTGTAGGAATGAGACCACCAACCAAGATTTAGATCTTCTGAATCTCTCTCTCTCTCTGTTTCTTTCACCCTCTTTTGTTACAATGTGATGTGGCAATGGGAAAAGGGAGTTCAGTTGAATCACAAGGCAAATATTTAAAATTTGAACCAGAACTGTGTTGTCTAGTTCCAAAATCCAGTGTTTATACCTCAGAAACATTGATCCGTCCTTCCTGAAAAGAGCATGTTGTTGGATCATGAGTGCACAGGTTTCGATATTTACACCAGTGACAGCGAAAGGCACTGTTGACACAAGACAGGCATCTGTCAAGAAAGGAACATAGGCAAATATGCTTATTATTGATAATGCCTGATAAATAACAGTAAGTCAGCAAAATTTTATATATTTGCTTAAACAGAACAAATATTTCATTTGAAAAAAGTTTTCAGTTTCCATGTACCAGACATAGGTGTCTTTAAAATAAATACTTGGATGAAAAAAATGAGTTTGTCATAATCTCTTAGGACAGATAAGAAGAATTACCATGTTTTCAGTGCATTTTGCCTAAGACAAGTGCCTCTAAACCAAAGCCATTAACTTCACATAACACTGGATTTTGGAGTTTATTGCAAAGATCTTTTGTTTCAATATATCGTATCTTAGAATCTCAACAGCTGAGAGAATTTCCCGATTCAGATCTATAAAATTTATTAAGTTGCCAAAGATATACTCTAAAGCAGGGGTCCCCAATCCCCAGTCTGTGGACCAGTACCAGGCCACGGCATGCCAGTAATCAGTCTGCACAAACAAGCAAAGCCCCATCCATGAGATGCAGGCAGCACACAAAACCACATACCCTCCAGTCCGTGGAAAAACCTCTGTCCACGGAACTGGTCCATAGTGCCCAAAAGGTTGGGGACCTCTGCTTTAAAGTTTAGGCTTTGTGGTATAGATATAATAACACCCAATTAATACAAACAATGTTTCAGTGAAGGTCTGATATTTCAATTAAATCTATTTCCAATCTGGAGCATATCCTTTGGAATCTTAAAAGTCCTGTGCAAACAAAAAGGCTGATTTTTTTCCCTCTTTAGTCTAAAGTGTTTATGAACTGAGCCAGATGAAATCTCAAGGTACTTAGCCTATACAGATGACCTTCCTAAACTTCTTGCCCTTGTGCTTGGATAGGACCAAGTGAATTAATTCTATTCCATCAATATTATATATCACATTTTAATGGGTGTGTTTCATATAACGGAAACATTTAATGATGAAAAGTGTAGTGAAAATAGAATGAATAATCAGGCCTCTGCTTTCTGATCAGGAGATCAGTAGTATTTTGATGAAAACACTAGATGGGGGGGCATATGGTAACACCCTTAAAATTCATGGGCAGTTTCAAGGGAATATTGCTCCAAACACACAACCCCAGCCCCCCCAAAAAGAGGAACAGTGAGAAGTGATGACTTCACCTTAATTGTAAATGTTCAAGACTCTTCTCCATTGCATGTATGCAAAATAAATCATGTCCAAATATGTTATGGATTAATATAATTGGCTTAATATATACTTGTCTAGCTTTTAAACACAACTTAAACACAATTCTTACCAAGTCAGGGAATGTTTATTAGATTAATTACAGGGACCAGTTTTCTCCACGTGACAGCTGCAAGATTTTGATTCCCCTCCCCATTCCTGGTCTTCTGGTTAATTAGTCTGAGTTTTGTAAGGGATTCTAGTATCTCAAACAGATAATTCTTCATTTTCAAGTTACAAAGTTCAATGATCATCCCCATCTCTTATTTGCAAGACACACACGCTGTTTGTCCAACTTTAATCCTCAACTGCAGTCTGCTTTTTCTTTTTCTGAAATGACCTTAAAAACCTATTCTAATCATAGACATGCAAATCTTGTGGATAGGAATATTAAGCAGCATGAATGTATTTAATTACTCACTTATTTGACACATTTCTCATTCTTTCTTGTTCTCTTGACAGGAATTTGAATGACACATGCTCTTTAGTTTCCATTGCCCAGATCAAAATGAGTTTTTATGATCTTAGCATGCAAGTGTTGCTGTTAGATACTGACACTGAGCATATAATGTTATTATATGGTACACTGAATAACATTTTCTATTATAAGTTGGAATACCTTGGAATATCTTGTTACACTTAGAGTGGCCGTTGTTCAGTAGAGTTCCTAGTGTTAGGAAAGGTTTTTTTTCCTCATTATCTCAGCATAAAAGATTAATTACCTGTGAATTTTTACTTTTAAATTTAGTCTTTCAGTAACTGATTTTTAGTAAAATACCAGTAATTGACACTGAAATGACAATGCAGTTAAAAACAAAACATAATCTATTAATTTATTCTTATTTTATCTATTTATAGCAATCATGCAGAACAACTTTGAAGAAGCTTAAGTGTTATTTTAACATCATAATACTGTGGTGTATAAGCTGGGTTGACAAGATCAGAAATGAGGAGGTGATAAGCCACCTGGGAAAGCCAAGGGAAATCATCAAAACAATCAAAAAACAAAAATTAGAATATTTCGGACATGTGATGCGACACCCAGAAAAATACGGCACACTCCATCTAATCCTCCAGGGAAAGATTGAAGGCAAACGAGGTCCAGGCAGAAGAAGAACATCGTGGCTTCAAAATCTAAGGGACTGGTTTGGACAAAACTAAGCAGCACTTTTTCGTACGGCTGCTGATAAAAACAGGATCGCCAACATGATCGCCAACGTCCGATAACAGATATGGCACAAGAAGAAGAAGAATACTGTGATTATATCATAGAAGAGTGTCTTTGGAATCTAACCATTTTTCTAATAACTGTATTAGATATCCAAGTGATACATAAAAACCAATTATCTTAACAAACTAGGTAACTAACCATTCTTCTTTATGTAAATACAAGTGAATCCTAGCTAGTAGGTTCTGAGCTTGGTTATAAACCTTTTTATACACAGTAATTTTGCAGTTCTTGCTGCAAAAACATAGGCAAAAATCTCTATGTAACTGTAAAGCATTTAATGACAGAAACATTAAACAATATCTTACAGCTGGTGGGCACTGCAGTTGTAAAATTTGAATTCTGTGCTGACAAACATCTTGCCAGTCTCTCTGGATTTCAACAGAAGCTCTATGCCAAACCAGTCTGGGGGAAAAAAACACAAAGAAATTATTTAAACAACATGCACAAGAATAATGTGGGCATTTTACAGATGTTTTATGCATTTTTAAATTATTTTTTAAGTCCTATTCCTTCATCTTTATTTACTGATCTTTTAAAAGTATTATTTCCCAGTCCTTGATGGGATAGTTGCATTTATTTTCAAATAAGGCAGGATCAGATTAATGTACCTCTATGTTAGGCCAATCTATTTTACTGGAACGGTCTGTGGCAACATGTCTTTTTCAAGAAATGCACTGGGTTACACATTTCCAGTGCTATAACACTGGTTTCTTAAAATCTTCTATTAGAAAATAATGCTGTCTTTTGAACTCTAAACTCTAAAAATCCTAAAGCTTAAAAACCAAGAAGCCAATTATCTTCCTATGCTTTCTCAGTATCTGTAAGGCGAGTACTCCCATTATTCTATCAAGATAACCCCAAATTTGAAGCCATAGGGTTATGTAAGAAACACTAGAAAATATAAACTACATTTCCTATTCCAGAGGTTTATATAATACTGTAATCTTGCCTAAAATTAATTTGATATTTTGTGGATCGTTAGTATGGGAAACCCAGCTGTTCCCTTAACATTCTGAAAAATAGTTAATAATGTTAATCCATTTTAACATTATTTGCTTGGGCATAGTATGTTATGCACAAAGCGACTATGCTATGTGAAGTACAGTTTAGTGCGGCACTTCTTGTGTGAAATAAGCCAGGAAGTTGCTCGTACTTCCATATCCCAGATTTTTTTTCATGTTGCCTCAAGAATATGGGAATGTTTGGTACTGCTAGAACATTTATAATGATGCTTGAAAATTGATAGGTAAAATCTTAAATATTCAACATTAACACCATATACCTATGACAGGACACAGATATTCACAGTGGTTGCTACAAAATTATAGGAATCTATTCATTTGAAAGTGCAAAATGACTAATAAAGGCAATAATAATTTTGAAGAACTAGGGGAAAACTCAAGAAGACTGATGTCTTTGAAGCAGTCCTTGAACAACTGAAAAAGACTGAAAGAGATAGGAATGCACCCATTAATTAAATTGAAACATAAATTTACACTTTCTCTGCTGAGTTCTGTTCAAATCAGAAGCAGTTATTGTAATGCCATCCAGTGCCAGTGAAGAAAGATTGATGGAAATTGGCTGACAGTGTGGTAGATAACACCTGCCAATAACCATATCTTTTGAAATAGACAAAAAGATTATTTGCATCTTGAAATTTTATGCCAGTTGCTGATCTCTGTTATCTTCCCTCCAGGTAAAATGGCACATAGCCATGACTGCCATGAATTGCATTCACTTCCTTGTAGCCATTTTGCTGACATTTCTGCTCTACACACTGCCCAGATCGTTCGTGAACTTCTATGGATGCTTATTAAATACTGTCCTCACAGGAAGAGCTACTTGTAAATGAGACAATGTAAAAAATAAATTTTAAACAATTAGCTGTTTGGTAATAGTATGAGAGAAATCTTGATAGCAATTATATTAGTGAAGAAAGAATTTAAAAAAATGGAAACCTCCGCCCACTCATGGGGAGTGAGTCATACTTTAGAGCATGAGTAACACCCACACTACCTTCTTCTTTTCCCTGCTCACATAACAAAAGATGAAGAACCTAATGATAGGTAAGCTTAGCAAGCAGATGGCTTGAAGGCTGGCTTTTAAATGTGTGGGGTTTGTACAATCTGCTAGAAGCAGATTACACCTACTATGCAGAAGGTATAGATGTAGATGGCATTTTTCTTGCCTGCTTTTGGGATTAAAACTTTGTCCAAAATCAAATAAGTAATAATCAATTCCTTTATGAAAAGCATTCCTAATATAAAGCAGTTTTAGAATGGAAATTAAAGTGAGCAAATAATACGACAAAAGATTGCCATAATACAAAATAGAAGTCCATCATGGTTATTCATATTTTATTGTTATAGGTTACCTGGAAAGCATATACTTGCTTCTAGACAGCATTATCGCTGAAACCACAATGTCAACAGAGCACTAGATATTCAGGATTAGGCCCACCAAAAAACTGCCACATCCACTTAGACAGCACTATTACAGATCCTAATAGCTTCAACCATTCCTTTATTGAGTTGTAATCATGTGATATATAGCACTACTTGGATACAATGCCCTACTTCAGTTTACATTACACAAAATTATTTCTCTCTATGCAAGTAGCTAAAAATATGGCATAAAAGATATAACATTCAGAAGGCAGTAGGAAAATATTTGCCCCTTCCAGGGCACTGTGTTGATGAGTTTGGTAACATCACCTTTCAGTGGAAATGATACAAAGAAAGATTCTAAGGTAAAGTTATTCAATAAAGTAAATTCAATTTCAATTCAATTCTGTGCAATACACAGCTACAAAGGTAATATTGAAGCTGGTGTCAATAGTTTGCTCATTTGTTACTTGAGTAGAAATGTCAGGGAGATACTTGTTATTTATTACATTTCATGAACTTTTGGCTCCACTCTAATATACACATTTCCAATTCAGGTAATACTTCATGTACTAAACAGTGACATTATAGTTTATTTTCTCATTTTTAGTCTGCCTTAGGCTGTTTTTAGTCCAGGCTATTTTATTTTAGCTACACTCTTAATTGCTTTAGTTAATATTATATGTTGTGGGCCATCCAGAATGTTGAAGTGGGTGGCTATAACAAATTTAATGAAATAATAATATAGAGTTCTTCAGAGCAGCAACAAGAACTAGGGAACTCTCAGATTTCCTAATCAGCATGACCTATATCTCTGGAGATCTAGAATATGCAATCATGGCACATCTGGCACATACCATATTTAATGTATACATTGTGAAAATATATACTGTAATAAAATTATTAATGTCTAAAATGTATGTATTTTTAGACTTTTTAAAATAAAAAATGGAAGGTAGATGACCCTGGTGGAAAAATTCAGGATCCGTTATCTAGGCAAAAGAGGCTGAAACATTTTTTAAATCCAGGAATACAAGATAAACATATAAAAGCAACTTAGGTAGAAACCTTCCTAATTCACTGAGCTAGAAAAAGGAGGAGATACCATATACTCAGTCTTGTAAGACTGATCTCAGCTCCATTAGACAGAGAAGATCAAGAAGTCACTTCCATAGGAAGGCTACAATGATTTTTACTGAGATTAGCAATAAGAACAGAATCATGCACATCTGATTGTAATAGCAACATTTTTGACAGGTGTTCCACAAGTTAATGGGTGCTACTTTAGAGTGCCTAAGAGAAGACATGAGGCTAATATTGGAGAAGTCAGTATATCTAAATCAATTCCATAATGCAGACCATCATTACCCATTCTTCTAGTTCTTGCTCTAAGTATCACAAGTTTACCACTGAGAAGCCAGCTCACCCTGGTCCACAGGTATGGCAGGGACATCCTTAGAAGATGGAGAAATACATATAATTTGGTTCCCCAAAACCTGGCCTTCTACTTCAGTGAGGTTTCCAAATACACAGATTATGCCAGGTGACAGATCTGGAGCATCATTCACCAGCAAGCTGAGCTATGGGGGAAAAAATGAAGAGAAGAGGCATAAAATAGAAGGCAGTATGCATATTTCTTTCTATATTGCAAGAAAACCAAAGCAAAGTGTTTAAACTTTTTTTTAATCATTATATTTCAGTTGCAATTGCTTCACTGATCTAATACCAGAGTTAGATTGGTCTAGTGCACGGGTGTCAAATTTTTTTTTTTTAAACATTTTTTTATTGATTTTTAAAATGTATTTTAACAGAAAAAAAAGTTAATCATATCAACTCTTAATATACAAATAAACAATCAACAACAAAACATAAATACAATTTCCAATACTTCTAATAATAATAACTCAAGTAAAAATAAACATCTCAAACAATTAACCATCATCCTTCTCTAACTCAATCGTATTCTTCCCCCTTCTTATCAACTTCCACTTAAATCTACCTTCAATCCACCAAAGGCCACCCAAACAACCCATTAGTAACAATAATTAATTATTCTTCCACCAACCCCAGATACAATTGAAAAAACATCATATCTAAAATTATACGGCTTCCCAGAATGATTACAGGGTATAACAAAAGAAAGCCCCACTACATCAAACAAAATTATTATATGATCTTAACAAGAATTTTAAACTATATAATATGTGCCTTCTCTAAATCAAATCCATCTCAAAACATAATAATAATAATAATAATAATAATAATAATAATATTCTTATTCAATTTAATTTGTCATAATATATCTTAATATATATCTTCATATAAACATCCTCTTCTAAACCTTACTTATAATATAAACAATCAACTCATCTTGTTAAGAATAATATTTATCATTAACATCTAAACCGTCAATCTAAGTCAAAACTACTAAATTTAATTTGTAGTAGTATATCTTAAAATATCATGTAAACATCCTATCTTACAACTTACTTATAACCTTAATCTTTAAATCAACCCATAATCTTAGATTAACCATAATTCTCTCATTTAATTATAAATTTCTTTTAATCAATCAACTTCTGGACTCTCTCACCTGAAAAATAAACCTCCATAATAAAAACAAACTATTTATAGCATTTCTAACTTACATTCCAATCTAATGTCAAACCTAGATCATCAAAACAAATACATCCTTCATCTATTTAATTATATCAACCTTTAGTCATCTTGCTCATAATCTTAGTCCTTAATTCAATCCATAATTTTAAATTACCCATAATTCCTTACATACAATTTTAAATTTCATTACTTCAAGCGAATTCTAGGTTTTTTTTTTAACCAAATAAAACGCCATAACAAGGCCACCCTTCCAAATATTAAGACTATAACTGGATTTTGTTAGATGAAAAGTTTGTTTATGGAGAGCAAGAGGTTTTGTTTCAAGAAGGGGAATTCTGTCTAGCTGGGCAGCAAGAAGAGGACTTAATCGACAAAAGAGAGACATTGTTTTACTTTATGAAGTAATTAGACTATAAAGCGAAATGGATCTTGTTTGATGATCAGTTTATCTATGGAAAGCAAGAGGATTTGATTCAAGAAAGGAAGACTCAATTTAAGAAGCAATTTATTTACGGGGCTGAAGAAATACAGAAGAGAGACTTAATATCTGCACGGGTGTCAAATTTGATTGCATCATGTGACGTATTATGACATTTTTTGCTTTTGTGGAGCTGAAGTGGACGTGGCATGTCGTGATGCATCCGGCTCATGGGCAGCCAGTTTTGATATCCCTGGTCTAGTGATTAAAGCCCCAGGCTAGATACCAGGAGACTGTGAGCTCTAGTCCTGCCTTGGTATGAAAGTTGGCTGGCTACTTTGGGTCAGTAACACTCTCTCATCCCAACTCACTTCACAGGGTTGTTGTGAAGAAAATAGGAGGAGGAAAGAATATTAGGTATGTTTGCCGCCTTGAGTTATTTATTAAATAATAAAGGCAGTATATAAATAAATAAGTTGAGGTGGCATTTCTATTATAGCATAGAAGACCAAGGCTTCATAAGATAACTTCTTCACTTTTAATTTTGAAACTTTTGCAGGTGAACTATTGGTTGAAATGAAAAAACAAAATGGAGGTAGCTCAGTAAAATATTTCCTTGGGGCCTATCCTCACCAATATCTCCAATCAGTATACAGTAAAGTCTTGATATACCAGAGCATTAGGGAAAAGGGTTGGTCATTAAATCTGAATTGATATAATTTGTCCATAATTACATATGTAACATTTTCCCATAATTTGTGCCCATTTACCTCATTAGCATATACAGGATATGTTATACAGAACTTGGCATGATTTAGGTATTTATACCCAAAATGATTGCCCCCAAACCCATTCACAATGGTATGCAAATAGCTAATCAGCATTAGCTTATTAATGGACACCTCAAAGCATTGTACTTACAGCTGAAAGTTAATATGTAATAGTTCAAACTGTTTTTCTATGAAATGGCTATGAAACCAGTTTTGCCTATGTAATCATCAAATGGAAGAGAAAATAGCTTGTTTCAAGAGTTACTTGCTTTTTTACACTCTCAAACATCAATGAAAACCAGAATGTACTATATTCTATTTACTTTTGCTCTTTTTAGAATTCCTCAAACCAGGTCTCATTTAAAAATGTACAAATGGGAAAACTTAGAATATTTGTATTGCGTTAAAAGATAACACTTCCAAAATATATGCATACCAAAGAAAGTAGGATTTTTCAACAAGTTACACTCAAAGAGAAATACACCAAAACACAAAACAAAATTAGATTTCTTAAAAACTAAAAGCCAAAATTCACAATTATGTGAATAAAGTTATTTTCAGGAATTTGAGACATGGTATTAGATGGTTTTAATCTGCATTATAGGTAGTCCTCATTTAATGAGCACAAACTCTGTTGCTAAGCAAAACAGCACATAACCACTAGATTTACAATGTCAGTTCTGCTGCAGTAACTCACCCACAGTCATTAAATAATACATCACATGGCTTCTCCATTGACTTTGCTTGTCAAAAGCTGGCTGTGAAGCATGCAAATGGAAGGCATTAAGTACCCTATAATTATATAAATCTGAGGCAGGAAATGTTAGATAAAATTCTTTTAGTGATAATATTCAAGGAGATCACATCCTCTTGGTAACAGAGACAATGATCATAAGAAGCAAGCAATTACCTGCCTTGGCTACCTACCGGAAGGCTATGCTCAGAAACTGGGATGCTGCTAGGTTGAACAACGATAGTCATACATTGGTTGATGCTGGCTGCAAATCGGAAAGGTTCATTGGCTCGCTCGCATTTGTCCCTCCGTGAACATCTGAAAGCAAGTGATAGGACAGTATAAATATATAGCAGGTATATCCAAAGTTATTTCTATAATCTAATATTCTCCTTCCACTGGTAACTTTTATCCCATAACACTAGAAAAAATGATAACATTTATGGAACAATTGATCCTCTACCAGCACTTTATGATATATGCTGCATTTCTTTTAAGCATTAATCTTATTTTTGTGAGTAGTAGGCAGGAGAGATTGCAGAGTGTACTGAGCCATAATACAAGCTTCTCAGCAAAGTCTTATTTACAATGCCTTTCACTGTTTACTTGCTTTCTTAGTTTTATATAATCATTACTAACCACATGTTATTTTAGATACTTTCATAAAGTTAAATGGATTAGTCACATATGGCCTTAGTTTCTAACAAGGGAAAGTGCTATCAAATAAAGCAATAATGGCTCAGCTGTAAAAAAGAAAGAAAGAAAGAAAGCAGTGGCCAGTAAAGGTCGCTATAGAGTCAGATTGTATTTTTATTTTTATTTGCTCCAGTTGTTTCTATAGAGCTTTAATCAGAGTTAAGCTAATTAAGGGAACAGTTTTCAAGACATCAAAATTAAGTAATAACTATTTTTATATTGTACATACCATATCTCAGACATACATGAATATTTAAGCTTCATAGCTGGGTAGATCTTTCTGCTAGAATATGCTGACTTTATTATTATTTTTTTGCTTTTTAATTTTTTTATTAATTATATATTTGTAAATGTGAACAGAGGAAACAAAGGAAAAAAATCAGGTTGAGTGCAACTCAACTTAATACAATCATTTTCTACTTGTAAACATTCTTCACTCAGCATATCAAGATTTAACTATAAGCTAGATACATTTTCTTTGATTGGTATTTCTTTTGTATGTAGTCTATCCATTTTTCCCAGTCCAACATATATTTTTCATTTGAATGATCCTTCAAGTATGGTCGCAGTGTCTGGTTCTGTCCGCAGACAGAAGCAGCTCCGGGCTGGACCTTCTTCGAGCGTCTGGGGAGCTCTCTCCCTTTCCCCCTGAAAGCTTTTTCAGGGGGTTTTCAGAGGAGCTCAACTCCCGCTCAATGCTCTTCACCCCTTCTTCGACCGAAGAGGGTTTTTTTTCCCGCCGCTAAAAACAGCTGATGTTCGCTGTTTTTGCTGCTTTACAAGCCCTGGAGCTCGGAGCCTCTGAAGGAGGCTGTAACAACGCTGGAGCCCCTCCCCTCCCTGCCCAATATGCTGACTTTATTAAAGACCCTAGCTATCATCAGGTTGATGGCTTGCTTGTTTTTCTAATTCTATGGAAATACAGTGGCACTCTCCAAGTTTAAATAGATTCTGGTTCAAAACTTTGTTGAATTTTAGGGCAGGAGTGGGCAACCTATCCCACTTTTTGCAATTCTTCCAAACATCATGCTGATGAAACAACAGCAACTTTATAGCTAACACAAACTATAAAACAAACACTATAAGATAGATCTCTTCAATCCTATCTCTGTTATCCTTCCCTTTTCTCTTCAAAAGAAAAGAAGAAATTGTGTATAAACATTCTGCCTTCACCAAAATAAACACACATGGGCCCACATGCAAAAATGTTACCTTTCTCTAGTGAAGAGAAATTTAATTGTTTAGTACATAAACTTCTCTTTATGAACATGAATCCAGATCTGGTACATGAGTTATAGCTATTTTCAACAGAGAAAATAAATGGAAAAGAAGCAAGTGATTTTAAGGCTTTTAGGCTCTAAGGCAGTTATTCTCTAAAGACTTTGGCACCCTTAGCTGGGAACAGATTTTCCAGATAGATAATCACATTTTGAAAGATTATCCGTGTTGAAGCTTAAACTGGATCATTATCACATTCTGCAAATTTTGTATGTTAATTGCTTGAAAACAAGTTCTCAGTCATGAAATTGAATAGATGTAATTGGGTTCTTTCCTACAAGTGGCCAATCATCATTCCTAAGCATTTGATCCACTAGTCATACTTTTTTTTTAAAGGAAAGCAGTACACTAGCTACTTTTTAATTAAAAAGCAAATCTATGGTTAATTAAACTCTTTCTCATAAAGGTGAAGGGTTCTGAAGCCCAGATTTCTTCCCTCCACATTGAATGCATTAGATTCACACCTGAATTACTCAGGTGCTGTCTTTCTCTGCCACTGCCTCCTTGATTAGAAGCCATCACATGTCACAAGCTGAGTTATGAGCTCTGCAGCTGGCATCCATTGGACACCTGGCTCATCACCAAAATCATTTCATTGCAGAAAGACCCCAGAGAGGACTGAAACTCTTCAAATCTACCAAGATAAAGAAAAATGTAGAGAAAGGGCTAATCCCTCTTTCTTCTTTCCATTTCCTTCATTATGAGAGGTTAAGAGGTCACTGCACTCATGAAGAGTCAACTCTGTGAGAAACTGCTAGAAGTAATGCTATCCAATCAGCCCTATGGAGCAGGATATAAAGTAATGTATATGGTGAAGCTTGACTAAAAGATCCAGCACCAAGCACAGTATTAGGTTAGGGATGGTACTGTCATAAAAAAGGGAGCTAAGAAAAAAAAAAGGAAAGTGGATGGTGAGAAGGTCCCAGTTAAGTTATGATACATGCCACAAATCGGGTTTGAATGCTTTCCTTTGATAGTTACAAAACGTTGGTTTATTATATAAAATATGTATTTCTGATTTGTTAAATATATACAAGTATCTATGCCTAATTATATCAATATACCCAGTGACAATTTCAAAGTAAAAAGTGATAATACTTTAACAATTTTCCTTTTTTTCTTGATTTTTTTTAAACTGCAGCAATAGGGCAGCATAAAGGCAGTACTACCATTGTTATTTCCTTAACCATTAAATTTTAAGGACTGGAATTTCTGTTCCTTTTACTCAGGGCTTCATGTGTTATTATCCTATACCTGCACCTATATAATACCATCCAGCCTTTTTTTCAGTAGGTATTGCTAAAATTTGAGGTAGCCTTATAATTGCACCCTTTTACTGAGTTGCTTCTATGGTCTTCAGTCTTTACCAGTTTGCAGAACAGAAAGATTACATGTTGCTGGCTGTAGCAACTCTGCAAGGTCTGCTAATCATTTTGTAGATGTAATAACTTCCAAGTAACCTTGTTCATTCGACCAGCTATTAGGCCCATATGCAGAATTGCAGTGTAGGCTGCAAGGAGACCAATGAATCAGAATAGAGCTGGAAGGGACCTTGGAGGTCTTCTAGTCCAAGCCCCTGCTCAAGCAGGAGACCCCATACCATTTCAGACAAGTGACTGTCCAGGCTCTTCTTAAAAGCCTCCAGTGATGAAGCACCCATAACTTCTGATGGCAAGCTTCTCTAGTGGTTAATTGTCCTCACTGTTAGGAATTTTCTCCTTAATTCTCTCCTTGATTAGTTTCTATCCATTTTTTCTTGTCCTGCCCTCTAGTGCAGGAGAAGAAAATAAGTTGACCCCCTCCTCTTTGTGGCAACCTCTCAAATACTGCTATAATGTCCCCTCCCCCCAATCCTTCTTTTCTCTAGACTAGCCATACCCAAATCCTGCAACCATTCTTTTTATGTTTTAGTCCCCAGGTCTTTAATCATCTCAGTTGCTCTTCCATAAAACAGCAGTCTCTAGAAGGCTTAGAATTGTACTGGCAGAGGGACCACCATCTTGCCCAACCACAGTTCAGAGCCTTCAAACAAGCACTAGGTTCACATATTTCCTCTCTTAATCACTTTTGGAAGTTGCTTTTTAAATTGCTTTTAGGATATTAAGATCCTTCGGAAAGGTAAGGCTTATCACACTTGGTGTGTCTCCTTCCATCCTTTCTGAAAGAAGTTTCTAGGTACTGAAAGGATTATTTTGGAATAAACAGCAAAAGGGTGATTAGAATATTGATTTTGGAGAATTATAAATTGATAAAGGATCAGACAAAGTTGAATTAATATTTTGAAATTAATTACAAGAATTTTTCATGGATTATTTTGAATTTTATATAAAATATTGAAAAAATTGAAATTATAACAAAATGCATGGGAAAATGTTGATTAGAGAAAAACATAAGAGGTAATTTTCAAGGTTGGACTCTAGAAGGAACCAGAAAGAATAAAATTATAATTAAAAAAGAAGAGACCAACTAATAAGAATGGAACAAAATAGTCTTGTGAAAAACTTCAAGGATATTTTGGAACAATCCATGCAGAAAATTGTCTCCTACAATAAAAATGGGATTTAAAGAGAAGAGGAACAGATTTCACTGGACAAAATTTAGACTAAGAATGATTTGAACTCAGGTATAAAAACAAGCTACAAGAATGATACAGAACAAGATGTTACTGTTCTATTTTAAGGTTGTTGCACAAAGTACTTTAGAAGCAGGACTCTTTACTGCTGTTTAGGCAGATAACAACAGACAAGAATGTAATTCAAATGCCTAGTAAAGAATGCTCACCTGAAGTGAGTCAAATACAATCCAAGAAGCAATAGCATAGCCCAGAGATGTTTCCAAAAGTCACAGATTGCCAAAACAGATAGTCAACAAGTCCAAGGGTCAAGAATCACAAACAATAAGTAGGAACACAGTTCAAGAGCTAGTTAGCTAAACAGTTGTTTCCAACAAGGAATGCAAGCATAGGAGCTAACTAAATCTGTCTGCAACCAGCTGGCTACAGTTACTCATGCATCCCATTGTTTCACAAGAAACATCACTGAGGAACATTGCTCTGCTTGCTTCTCTACATGCCTAGACCTGGGCCTTGGAAGTTGTGCCTTGTCACCTCACTGCTCCAGTGAACAGGAGATCAGCCTCAATTCAATCCCAATTTACTGGTTCCTGAGATTGACAGTTCTGAAGCACAGATTCAGCTGAAGCAACATCAGATTCAAGGTCAGAGTTATACTCTGAATTGTGGCTCATAACAATTACACTGGATTTATAAATACTACCAGCTTATGTCTTAATAATTAAAAGGGACATACAAGTAACCTGGCAGACTTAGATAACCTGCTTGTTTTGGATTTACAACTGAGAGTTGTTAATGTTTTGAAGGAGTTTTGAGAATAGACAAAGTGATAAAGAAAAAAAATCAAGGGCTTGGACATTATTTAAAATTAATTAATTTTAATTTAATAAAATCAAGATTGTTAAAAGCAAAATAATATAAAGTTTGGTTATTTGATCATGGTTAAAACATGTATGTTATGATTTTTTTGTAACACTTAATGGACTTTTGATGACCAGGACTTAATGATGAGGATTTATTGGTGTTTACAAATAAAAAATGAAATATGGGAAGAGGAAATTTTTTGTTGTATTTTTAGAAAAAAGTGATTATGTTAAAAGTAAATGAATATAAAATTGATGTATTGGATTAAGGATAAAATAGATATAATAATATATAAAATATAATAGCAAAGATGGGGTTGCCTTCTCCCCATTTGATAAATTATTTTTCTGTAGTGTGTTGCAGGAACAGGTTATTTAGGAGTCCACTGGGTCCTAGTGTTTCTCCTTTTTCAGCAATCTGCCTCAAAACCTATATTGACTATGCTGAAGTTTTGGGTAGATCCCGAATACCACTTGAATTATCTTCTCTAATCAAGTGCCCTTCAGATATATTGGCCTTCTTCCCTTAACCACTAGTTAGCATAACTCATGGGAACTGAAGTCCAATGGAAAAGACTACTGTAGCGCTTAGCACATTTTTCTGGAAACAATTGTTTGCATATTTCAAAGGTGCTTTTTCTGTACTGCACTATTTTTTTTCCCTTGAGGAAGATGAAGATATTTTGCTTTTCATCCAAGAAGCTTCATCAATTCTGATTGGATGATGGGAAAGGAGAATGGAAGGATTAGTTCTGACAATTATTTGTATAATTGATATGCTGAGATTTTGTTTTTCACTTATTGCTGAGCCCACATTTAATGAAAAGGAGGCAGACTGCTGTTTTCCTTCTCTTCCATTTGGTACAGCTAGATTCAGGCTCAGATAAAACAGCTACATTAGTAGACATGCTGTCACCCAACAAAGAATCTTAATCTCCCCATGACAAACTTCCTCCAGATGAGGTGACAAGAATAGATCACAAAAACAGGAATCTTTATTACTAAAAATCCATGACTTAGAAATAGCATTCGGTAGTTGGGGGAAGGAGGGGAGGCGCCAACCATTTTTTCTTTGCAACCAGTCCCAGAAATATCTGGCAAATGATACAGCTATTCCCTTTCTTCCTCTACTTGAATAACTACCAAAATATAAATGCTGCCCAGGAAAAGAATTACTAAACTGTGAGTTCTTGGGTGGAGTCTTTATCTCATTGACTTGCCCATTGACTGTTTTCATCATACTACTTATGGCAACCTCTTTAATAGAGATAAATAGATCTGGAGACAATGCTAGCTATAGAAATCACAGGATGAAGGAGATTCTTTAGCAGTCTTCTCATGGGTAGAAGCCACTGTTAGATAAAAATGAACAGAAGAAAATGAGGATCAAAACTTTCATCCCTTTTGAATTTTAAGGCAAAAATTTACATCATAAACTAGCTTTCTAGGTGTTGGATACTTTAAGCATCTTCTTCTTTTTGTGCCATATCTGTTGTCAGATGTTGGCGATCCTGTTTTTATCAGCAGCCGCACGAAAAAGTGCTGCTGAGTTTTGACCAAACCAGTCCTTTAGATTTTGAAGCTACAATGTTCTTCTTCTGCCTGGACCTTGTTTGCCTTCGATCTTTCCCTGGAAAATTAAATGGAATATGCTGTATTTTTCTGGGTGCCGCATCACATGTCCGAAATATTCTAATTTTTGTTTTTTAATTGTTTTGATGATTTCTCTTGGCTTTCCCAGGCGGCTTATCATCTCCTCATTTCTGATCTTGTCAACCCAGCTTATACATAACAGCCGCCTGTAAATCCACATTTCAAATGCTTCTAGTCTCTTCAGGTGGGTCTTCTATCAGAGACCAACTGTCTACTACATAGAGCAGGATAGAAGAAATGTATCTTTTCCTGAAACTTCCTGTTGCAATGAGATCTCCAAAAGACACACAATTTAAAGGAATGCTGAAAAGTGCTATGTATCTCTGCCACATCAAATCCAAAACACTGCACAGCGTTAGTGCCTTTCACTTTAACTGAGAAGTTTAACCTCCCAAGCTGAATAATTAATGTTACTAATGAAACACCATTTGTGAGCTTGCAGAGATATAGAGACTGTACTAAGACTACAAGTTTTCCTGATTATTTGCTCAAAACAAATATGAAGGCATATTTAAAATGTCCTGGTCTGGAAACACTCAGAAGGGATCTACTTTGTGATGGGATACATGAAAGCCCCCTGCACAACAGGGGGCTCTTCATTTTGAAGCAAGATCTGTAAAATGAAAATGAAATAAAATAAATCACAGAGCATTTCATGAGTGCAAATTTGTTTACAAAAAAAAATAGGCATTTTTCTATATAGTATGAAGAGGAAGAAACACATTCCCTTGGTATATCTCTATGGCTGAGATGACTGGGAAAGAAAAAACAAATAATTATATACAGTATATGATCAGGAGGAATACAAAATATATTTGTCATTATATGATCACATTGCACTTGTATCAGAAATATTAAGGTGCTTCTGGGTGGAAAAGATTAGCCTGTGACATCACCGTTGCTCAGAGAATGCCCACTTGGGGGGATCCTTTCATGTCCCTGTCAGGAGCTGGAGTGACAGACAAGAGCTCATCCCACCCCATGGCAGCACATGGGTCTCAAACATGGTCTTGCTAACCTCCAACTCGGTGTCCTAACTATGTGAGCCACATGCTCCTCTTTATACGATAAATCCTTGCTAATTATGAACTCCCAAATAGTCTGGAGACCGTTGAACAGGAATCCTGGCAACAGGAATATTGCAAAATCTCAAGAAATGTCAGTTCTAAAAATCTAGACTTTTTCCTCAGGGAAGCACTTAAGCAAACATGCAAACGACAATGTACTCTTTAATAAGCTTGTGAACCTTATCAATCAGAATAGAGCTGGAAGGTATCTTGGAGGTCTTCTAGCCCAACTCCCTGCTCAAGAAGGAGACCCTATACCATTTCAGATAGATGGCTGTCCAGTCTTTTGTTAAAAACCTCCAATGATGAAACACCTACAACTTCTGAGAGAACAAGCTGTTCCACTGGTTAATTGTTCTCACTGTTAGAAAGTTTCTCCTTAATTCCAGGTTGCCTCTCTCCTTGATTAGTTTCCATCCATTGTTTCTTGTCTTGCCTTCTGGTCCTTTGGAAAATAAGTTGAGCCCCTCCTCCTCCTTGTGGCAGCCCTTCAAATACTGGAATACTGCTATCATGTCCCCACTCCCAGTCCTTCTTTTCTCTAGACTAGCCAAAGCCAAATCCTGAAACTGTTGTTCATATATTTTTGCCTCCAGGGCCTCAATCACCTTACTTGTTCTTCTTTGCACTTTTTCCAAAGTCTCAACATCTTTTTTGTAGAATGTTCACCAAAAAAGATTTTAATACTTAAGAGTTACAAAAAAAGAAGGTGGACAAAAATGTGCTAGGTTTCTTTCTGTTGAGCCTTTATTAAGTCACTGTGCAAAATAAGATGCTTTGGTCTTTAGTGTTCATGTAAGATCTTTAGGAAACTGTTTTTAATGCAAAAAAGGAATCTGAGGCTTTTTTTAAAAAAAGCAATCTGTATATTGTTTTATTTTGAGTACAAGATGGTAATAAAAAGTGGCATGAGGAGCAGTATTGCCTTCTTTTTTTTTTTTTTTTAAAGGGAGAGGTTAATAAAAATCCAATGATGAAATACCTTCTGACACATTGCGGCATTGAACTAAACCTGCTGCATGTGGGGTGTTGATCCAATTAGCTTATTATATCAGAGCTTTCCTCCACTATTTCCTTATCCCTCTTCCAACATCTGTTGCAGAATTCTTTGGACACTTACTATTTTGTTGGTCCCCTCTGTCTCGACATTTAATACGGTTGTGGGGGTGAGAACTAAAGTTAAATAAATAGAAAAATCCTCTTTCTTCTCTTAAGTGAATTCCTGACCTCTCCCTCTTTTAGATTTTGGAGACTTGTTCTGCTTAAAGAAGCATGGTCATGAAGGCAAAAAGAAGAGCTAAGCACTTCAATAATTCAGTGGCACATCTTCCTCAGATCCTCTTAAAGGCTTGCCTAGAAAACCTTTTTCCTTTGTTTTAAGAGACACTATCAAGCTCGGGAGAGAACACTTAGGCTAGCAAGCCTGGGCAATTTCATTGCTTTACAAGGTTTAAACAGGAGGCTGAAGTATCTAGCCTTTCTGAAATTCTAAGGGGTATTTAAGCAGTGATTCTATTAAGTTACAGTTGAAAAGAAGTGACTGATGCCAAGAAAGTCTCTTGGCAGGTGTGTGTATTAGCTTGCTTTGTGGAAAAGAGTACAAAAGAAAATATGAGGAAGGAAACTGCAATTACAAATTCAGCCTAAAATGGATTTTTCTAGAGATTATGATTGCTTCTTGCATATGTTAAAATAAAACATTTACTTTATAGTAAAATTATATATATATATATATATACACACACACAAATTCTGCTCAGAGGTTCTTTTAAAATGGCATTATACTTCTCTCGATTAAAAGATTTGTATATTTATGTTTCCACTCCTAAAGTCAGTTGCTTTATCTTTATTATCTTAACCTGTTTATATTTCTTTCACAAGACATACATTTGCTGAAAGTCCAGTGATACACAGAGCTAAGAAATCCCTATAGGAACTGAAAGGGTTTTGTTAAATAATAACAGGATGCATGTAGCATGAGTTAAAAGGCGTAGGGTTGCTCTTGTGATAACCATCTTTTGCTGATGCTGAACTTACATGTGATGTAGAACACACCAGCCACAGTGAGGGTCTCCTGAACTCAGACATTCTCCACAGGTTATATACTGTTCGCAGGATTCAACAGGAATCTGGGACACCTAGAGAGAGACAAAAAATAAAGCAAATTTAAGGCAATTGCAATACCCTAAGAAAACAAGCCTAACTCTGCTAACTTTTCCATATAAAATGACCCACTGATATTCAATTAAGACTCATAGGGCCTGAAAGATAAATAATTTGCCTCATATCTCTCTGTTTTTACTGAAATGACAGGAGAAATGGCACATAGAAAGGTAGATAAGATATAACAATGACTCGTTAAGTGTGGTTATCTATTCAGAAGTCAGCTTTGGAAATGAATGGTTCATTGTTCATATATCTCCCTTGCTCTCTGGAAAAAATGCTACCACCTAAATGCAATTCTTTGATAAGTATGTATTGATATCACTAGTTAATCAGAATGTCACTTTATCCAATGGCTATGTTCACACATGTTGTATGAAGCTTAGCACAAGGTCTGAAGCTAGTGTTTGAGACAAGATTCAAACTAAGTTTCAGACGCCTGTTAGAAGGACATTGTATTTAACCTTAAACACAATTGAAAGAGATGCTGATGTGTCCCTTAACTGTAAATAAAGGGGAAGAGATTCCTAGGAGCAGTGGTTGTCACGAGAAAAAACATTCCCCACTGGGCTAGCTATAGAGAACTGGTTGTCATGTAACCTACTATGAACTGCATTAGCCAATTCACTTCTTAATTCATGCTCAGATCATTCTACATATTGCTAGGAATTTTTCTTTATCAAAAGTATTAGCATCCTTTAAACAGTGTGCTTGACCAATGAGCTCTGTTGCTGACCTGAAATGAAACATATTCAGTAAAAATGTACACTCCCCCCCCAACATTAGTGAAATCATACCATATGCAATGTAAGAGTGTTAAAACCAGGTAAGCACAATGAAATCCCATGAAATGTTGAAGTTCTATGTCAATCATACAATAACTAATGATTTCTTCCTTTAAGTTGTTTTAGAGATACAGTTTTTCAATAGTGATTTATGTCAAAAGTGGTTTAAAATAAATCAAGTTTAAATACTAATCATGTTTTTAAAATGCTACAAAACCTAACAGAAAATTAGAATAAAGCAAGTGCAACAATTCAACAAACAGAACATACCTTCAATACTGCAATGGAAATAAATCAAGACCAAACATGAATATAAGCAAAATCACTAATTAAAAACTTTTTAAATAAACAAAGCCCTCCTAGCTTCATTGCTAACACTTCTCTTGTTGCATTTCAAAGAGCTCTCACAGTTTGGCACAGATGCAAAAGAGTCTTGGAGGTGCAGTTGAAAGTTCTCCTTTATCTTTCCTCCAAAAGAGACTGATAATGGGAAGTGGAAAATGGTGAACAGTAGCAACAATTGCCAAATTCTTACTTTAAGAAATAGTTTCTACATGAACTATGTAAGTAGCACAATCAAATTTGTACTAAACATATTCTGTTTTTTTTAATTCTACTGTTCCTTAAGAATTAACAGCAGAATGTAGTTAAATACAGCTAAAACAAAACTGTAGAATGACAGTCAATATATCATCTTTTAATTGTATATTCATTTAACAGGGTAATTGCAACCTGCATAACTCTGAAATACTCTATTATGGCTGAAAATAAAGGGTTTGTTGAAAACCACATCATGAATCAGTATTATAGGAGAATAACAGAACTCCTAAACCCCATGAGATTCTCCATTTATTGACAGATATTAACCCTCTGACATTCATATTCTGATATGAAGCAATAGCCACACTACTGAAATTTAACAAATTTAACACCAGACTATGAGCTGAATTTTCACCATTTTGGCTGAAAATAGATTATGGAACAGCAAAGCCTAGAAAAAAAAAATACTCCAGAGAGTGTGGAACATATTAAGAGGCAGTTGAAATCCATATCAGTACACAGATGAACAATAATAGACTTTGCAGAAATACATGACATTTTACTTTTTATATTCCACACTGCTACTTATAAACATGTAATAAACCCATGCAGGGTGATAGCTGAACAGAATTCCCTATTGCAGCCAGATGCATATACATATCCAGATGACTCCCTTGACGTCACAGGTGATCTACGCAATGAGAAACATACATATAATTGCCTGTGGATACTTGGCCTATTAATAACTCTAAAAGACAGGCTCTTTCAGAGCAATCCACAGATTTAAAGCTATTATAGATTTAAAGCTATTATACGGCGTGTTGTTTCTTGGCAAAAAGAAATATCAATATAAGACAGATGTAATAGAAAGGGAAGTTAAAATGAAGAGGATGGAAAACAGGTAGTGAAAACTGATCAGTTACAAATTAATGATTCCATCTTACTGCCTATTGGTACTTTGAGCAATTATGGGGTAATCTAGCAAGGCCAGAGAACAAGGTACAGCCTGTGTTGACAGATGGCCTAGCAGTCCAAGCTGAACATATCAAGGATCAATTCTTGGCTTATGCAAGGGGACTGTTCGTTAGTGCCTCGAGCAATACTTCTCCTGGCTGAGTTTCAGATTAAAAAGCTGCTCTACCAAATGCCCAACCTCATGAATTATCAGAAAGAAGGGTGTGACTAAAGATGACAAGGTATTTGACACCATCTGGAAGAAAAATATACTGTGCCATCTCATTCTTAGGAAGACCTCATTCCATGATTTCAAAAATAGATTGGTAAAGTTCCCAGTATTCAGGGATATTGTAGGATTTGAAAAATGCAACCAGAAAACTGACCTACAGTATATATTGTATGTTAGAAGCTCTTCTGAAATTAAACCAATGAATGCTACTCAGAAATCAGACCATCCACTCAACATATTATGAAGTATTTTGGCTAATTTGATTAGAAAGCCATAGATATCTAGATAAAAATTACTAGGAAACGTATATATTTGAGAAATGAAAATATGAACATACATACCTTTCAATAATGGAGTTAAACAATGGAAATATTATTTTAGCTACATACTGCCTCAAAATAGAAACAGTTCAAGTTTCATTTTCACACTCTTGGAAACTTCCCCTCTTTTTTTATTTTAGCAATTAAAATCATTTATGCAATGCCATGAAAATTCCTATCTTTCCTTGGAAGTATCAATCCTATTTGTTTCTGAGATCCCATATAATCCAGATCCACCTTCTTAAGTCTTCCAGATACTGCTTGCTTGCTTATGTATTATCAAGTCATTTGCACTTCCTAGCAGTCAAATAGACCCTTTTCTTATAATCATCTATCTCTAATCTTCCAGCGATGCATTAATCACCATTGTAACTGATTTTCTGCTGATTGTCTTCTTCTCTTCCTTTCTCAGCATTAGAGCCTTCTCCACAGAGCTAGGTCTCACATAATGACTCTAGTAATTTGTGCCTTGAGTGAGAATACTGGTTTCATTTACTGATGATCTACTGATTTGTTTTCTTGGTGTCCATGATATTTTCAGGAATCTTCTCCCACACCAAAGTTCTAAAATGTTAATAATCTTCCTATTATTATTCTTCAAAGTCCATTTCCAGATATATTGAATTATAATCTCCATAATTTCCAGTTAATTATTTTGCCTTTAGATGTATTTACCTCATGCCTTCATAGTCTTCTTGATGCTCAATTGTTTCTTTCATAGTGTATTATTTATTATGTCAGGGTTTGATTCTAAAAGGAGATTAGTTAATAATTGAATAATATTACTAAATAGGCAAGCAAGGTCTTATTTTACAAGCTGGAGGGTAGAACAACTTCCCTGCTCTTTTACGACCAATTCTGAAATGAGGTATCTTCACAATAAATGAGGGAATTATACACAATAATTTTGTAATGCAAACATATCAAATTGTAAGATAAAATTGGAGCTATTATAAATTCTCCATTTCTGATCTTTAATTTTTAAAATTTCTTACTTTCATTATTGCAATTATGTTACTCCTACTACCAAGTTTGTTCCCATAGGTGAAGGCAAAAAGATCTAGTTTGAGAGCTAAGTTATTAAGTGTATGTTTGCCCTAGAATCTAATGTAGTAAGTTTGTTAAAATATCTGAAACATGCAAGGCAGAAATGAAGTTCTGGAGGGGAGAATGTATATTGTGGTTACGTTACAATAGAAAGATTTGTGTTTGTTTTCTTCTAGCATTATATATACAACTATAATAAAGAAAAGAGGAGTGGGTGGGGGAGAAGAAAGAACTGAAAGAGAAAGGAACTCCCTGGGGCTAAAATGAAAAAGAAAGGGGAAAATGTACTCCTTCCCCCACCACCACAAAAGGGGCATCATGCTCCAGTAGATTGCAGAGAAACATCTGATTCTTGCTCCAGGTATTACACATCAGTCATGCAGAAAGGCTCCCCAAAAGAGAAGCTACCTTCCGGTAGGTGATTCAATTATAAGGGATGTAAATTTAGGAAAAGACACAGAGGCTTCGAAAGAGGTCAGGTGTCTTCCAGGTGCTACTGCCAGTAGAGACAAGAAGCGTAATTCTAAAATAATCAAGAATGGCAGCAAGGACTGTGATGTGGAGGCTATTGTATATCTCGGCACTAACGATCTGTCCCAAAAAGATGTACTCTCTGCGCAGAACGATTTCCAGAGCTTGGGGAAGGAACTTAGCAGAATAGGCTGTAGGCTTACTTTCTCAGAGGTTTTACCAGTGTATAAGGAGCAAAATGGAAAAGGCCAGTGCATAGCACAATTCAATATGTGGCTAAAGGAGTGGTGTAAAGGGGAAGGCTTTGTATATATTAGTCACGATGTCTGTAGCTGGTCCAATCAAAAGATGTACAAAAGAGATGGTTCGCATCCATCAAAACAAGGGACTGAGTTACTCGGCTATAAATTCACAGATTTTCTGGAGGAAAATTTAAACTAAACAGCAGGGACAGTGAGTTAATTGATATGGAACAACCCTGTCCCCGGCAATCTAAAAATTATAGGGCTATCAGTGCATGTAGCATAGATGTGTGTGTGTGTGGACAAGAATACCAACCTTGCTATCAAGCAAAACGAAGCCTCTAATAGCGAGTGCCACACAAAGTGCACTAACCAAACAGGTGGTAAGACAATAGGGGAACTCAGGCACCACACAGGTTATGTAGAAAGTAAACACAGGGCCACTCACAAAGGACTCAAATGTTTATACACTAATGCACAGAGTATGAACAGCAAACAGGGTGAACTAGAAATTCAGGTTAATGAGGGCAGATATGATATTGTTGCCATTACGGAAACATGGTGGGATGAAACCCACACATGGAACACACAGCTAGAGGTATTTAAATTATTTAAAAGAAACAGACCAAATAAAAGAGGAGGTGGAGTTGCTCTCTATATAAGAAATAACTACATCTCTACAGAAATAGAGCACAACAATGATAAAAACTGTCTTGAATGCATTTGGGTCAATATAAAAGGAGGGGAAATGACATTGTCATAGGTGTATACTACAGACCACCCAAACAAACAGAGGAAATAGATGAACTTTTTGCTAGTCAGCTAACTAAGGTATGTAGGAAGCACATCACAATAGTAATGGGGGACTTTAACTACCCTGACATCAACTGGGAGACAAACTCTGCACCAAGTGGAAGATCAAACAGTTTCCTGGCAAACCTAGCAGACAACTTTGTCTCCCAAAAAGTAGAGAAGGGAACTAGGGGATTAGCCATTTTGGATCTAATTCTCACTAACAGAGATGAAATGATAGAAGGTGTTGAAGCCATAGGAACCCTGGGAGGAAGTGATCATGCAGTATTAGAATTAACATTATGGAAGCACAAGCAATAGAACACAGTCAAAATAGAGTCTTGGACTTCAAGAGAGCTAATTTCAATACACTTAGAGAGGGCTTGGGAAGGATTCCATGGATGAGAATCCTCAAGGGGAAAACAACTCAAGAAGCTTGGGAAATTTTGAAAAATGAAATAATAAAAGCACAGTATAGCACAATACCAACAAAGAGGAAAAATAACAGCTCTCAAAAGAAACCAGCATGACTGCATAAAGAACTCTCTGATAAATTGAAAGATAAAAAGGACAAGTATAGAAAGTGGAAAGAGGGGCACATAACTAAGTCAGAATATCAGCAAATAGCCCGAGCCTGCAAAGATGAAGTGAGGAAAGCCAAGGCTCAAAATGAACTAAGGCTTGCGACCAAAGTCAAAAATAACAAAAAAAAAGCTTCTTTCAACATGTAAAAAACAAGAAAAAAGTGAAGGAAATGATTGGTCCATTAGTGGATGAAAGTAGCAAGAAGGTGACAAGCAACAGGGAGAAAGCAGAACTATTTAATTCATTTTTTTTCATCTGTCTTTACACAAAGGGAAAAAACAGACCAACCTATCAAAAATAGTGCCATAAAAAACAGAATAGAAACACAAGTTAAGATAGGCAAGAAAATGGTAAGTGAGCACCTGTCCAGCCTAGATGAGTTCAAATCCCCAGGACCAGATGGATTACACCCCAAGGTTCTCAAGGAACTGGCAGATGTGATCTCGGAACCACTGAACTATATTTTTCAAAGATCCTGGAGCACAGGGGAACTACCAGAGGATTGGAAAAGAGCTGATGTAGTTTCCATCCTCAAAAAAGGAAAAAAAAATGGATCCAGGAAATTACAGACTTATCAGCCTGACCTCAATACCTGGGAAGATCCTGAAAAAGATAATCAAATAACAAATCAACAAACACCTAGAGGAAAACAAAGTCATTACTAAAAGCCAACATGGGTTTGTCAAAAATAGATCATGCCAGACAAATCTTATTGCATTATTTGACAAAGTGACAAAATTAGTGGATCAGAGGAATGCTGTGGACATAATTTACTTGGACTTCAGTAAGGCATTTGATAAAGTAGATCACAACCTACTACTTGATAAGATAGAAAAATGCGGGTTAGACAGCATCACCACCAGATGGATCCGTAGCTGGCTGACTGGCCGTACTCAGCGAGTTGTCCTCAATGGAACTGAATCTACATGGAGGGGTGTAGTGGGGTGCCCCAGGGCTCTGTTCTGGGCCCAGTGCTCTTTAACATCTTCATCAATGATTTGGACAAGGGGATAGATGGGGAATTCCATCAAATTTGCAGACAACATCAAGCTGGCAGGAATAGCCAACACTCCAGTAGACAGGTTTAAGATACAGAAGGATCTGGACAGACTTGAACACTGGGCACTATCTAACAAAATGAAATTCAGTGGTGAAAAAAGCAAGGTTCTACATTTAGGCAAGAAAAACCAAAAGCACAAGTACAGCATAGGTGGCACCTTGCTCAATAGTAGTAACTGTGAGAGGGACCTCAGAGTCTTAGTAGACAATCACCTAAATATGAGCCAGCAGTGTGCTGCAGCTGCCAAAAGGCCAACACAGTGCTAGGCTGCATTAACAGAGGAATAGAATCAAGATCATGTGAAGTATTAATACCACTTTACAATGCCTTGGTAAGGCCACACTTGGAATACTGCATCCAGTTTTGGTCACCACGATGCAAAAAAGATGTTGAGACTCTAGAAAGAGTACAGAGAAGAGCAACAAAGATGATCAGGGGACTGGAGGCTAAAACATATAAGGAACGGTTGCTGGAATTGGGTATGTCTAGTTTAATGAAGAGAAGGACGAGGTGGGACATGATAGCAGTACTCCAATATCTCAGGGGCTGCCACAAAGAAGAGGGAATCAAGCTATTTTCCAAAGCGCCTGAGAGCAGGACAAGAAGCATCGGGTGGAAACTAATCAAGGAGAGAAGCAACCTAGAACTGTCAGGAGAAACTTCCTGACAGTGAGAACAATTAACCAGTGGAACAACCTGCCTCCAGAAGCGGTGAATGCTACAACAGTGGAAGTTTTAAGAAGAGACTGGACAGCCATTTGTCCGAAATGGTATAGGGTTTCCTGCCTGAGCAGGGGGTTTATTTATTTATTTTATTTATTTTATTAAATTTCTATACCGCCCCTCTCCCGAAGGACTCGGGGCGGTGTACAGCCTAAACTTTAAAAAACATATAAATATACAAAATTTAAAATAATTAAAAATAAATTAAATCATTTGGCCAAAATCCTAAAACCCAAAACATACAAAATTTAAAATCTTAAAAAAATACTCAGAAGCTTCTATGCCAGGCCGGCCTGTCGGAAAAGGAATGTTTTTAGTTCCCGACGGAAGGTGCGTAAATCTGTTATTATACGGAGTTCGGGGGGGAGCTCGTTCCATAACGTGGGAGCTCCCACAGAGAAGGCTCTCCCCCTGGGGGTCGCCAGCCGGCACTGTCTGGCCGACGGCTCCCTGAGGAGGCCCTCTCTGTGGGAGCGTACCGGACGGCGGGAGGTATTTGCTGGCAGTAGACGGTCCTGTAAGTATCCGGGTCCGATGCCATGGAGCGCTTTAAAAGTGGTCACTAACACCTTGAACCGCACCCGAAAGACCACCGGCAACCAGTGCAACTCACGCAGGAGCGGTGTTACGTGGGAGCGCCACGACGCTCCCATCACTACCCGCGCGGCTGCATTCTGGGCAAGTTGGAGCTTCCGGATGCACCTCAAGGGGAGCCCCATGTAGAGAGCATTACAGTAGTCCAGCCTGGAGGTCACGAGGGCATGAGTGACTGTGCGTAGCGAGTCCCGGTCTAGGAAGGGACGCAACTGGCGCACCAGGCGAACCTGGTGGAACATCCTCCCGGCCACGGCCGTCAGATGGTCCTCTAAGGACAGCCGTGAGTCCAGGAGGATTCCCAAGTTGCGAACCCTTCCTGTGGGAGCCACTGTTTCGCCCCCAATACACAGCGATGGAATCAGCTGGCTGTACCGGGATGACGGTAACCACAGCCACTCGGTCTTGGAGGGGTTGAGCTTGAGTCCGTTTCTCCCCATCCATACCCGCACGGCCTCCAGGCACTGGGTCAGCACGGCAAGGGCATCGTTGGGGTGGTTTGGCGTGGAAATGTACAGCTGGGTATCATCAGCGTACTGGTGGTACTCCACGCCAAAACCACGGATGATCTCACCCAGCGGCTTTACATAAATGTTGAACAGTAGAGGCGAGAGGACCGACCCCTGAGGTACCCCACATACGAGGGGTCTCGGGGTCGACCTCTGGCCCCCTGTCAACACAGACTGCATCCGGCCAGAGAGGAAGGAGGAGAACCACTGCAAGACAGTGCCTCCTATGCCCAGCCCCTCCAACCGTTGCAGCATGATACCATGGGTTGGACTAGATGACCTCCAAGGTCCCTTCCAACTTTATTATTATTATTATTATTGTTGTTGTTGTTGTTGTTGTTATTGTTGTTATTGTTGTTATTGTTATTGTTATTACATGTATTAATGATGCCTGCTGTATCTGTTACATTCAGCAATCAGCTCGCTTTCTAACCTGCCATACGAATGTAGTTCTTATGCTGAGCTAACTAAGAATCCAGTCTCTTTTTTCTCCCATTTTTTTTCCTCCTGATTCTTGTGAGTGATGTCGGCAACTGGCTGGGAATTAAAACAACTGACTGAATTACATTTGCTCAGTCCGTCAAAACACTGCCCTGCTCCCAGCAGCTGGAGAGTCAGAAGCTGAAAGGAATCAGTGTATCCTAGAACAAAGGCTACTTTCATGCCAAATACTTTTGATACAGTGAGAACTCAGTTCCTCTCTACATTTGAAACCAATAAGGCCCTTCTTTCTCTTATTTCCTGGGTCCCACTTAACAGATTTTTCCAGGGAGAGAAGAGAGAAAAAAAAAAATCAGTGGTTATGAAGTCACAAATAAGTGTAGCAATAACATTCTAAGAGACCTGCTGCTATGCCAAGTTGAATGAAATATAGTGTTAAATCCTTTCCTAAGGAAAACAATGCTATTGTTTGATCTGTGCCAAAACTTGTGGTTGTTAGTGTAGATTAATTTAGTAGTAAACTAATAAGGATATGTTAGGGCGTCCAAGCCCAATTGAAGGTGCTGTTCTTGACCTTTCAAGACCTTCATGGCATGGGACTGGGTTATTTGAGGAACTGCTCTCCTTGATTACATCTGCCCACCCCATCACATCTGGCAAGAGAGACATGCTACAGGTCCTGTCTGTCAAGGCAAGTACATTTGGGGACCCCAAGGGGGTGGGCCTTCTCTGTCTTATGGTACATTCTTATCTCTGCCCCCAACTGAATTAAGGTTAGTTCTATCCTTATTAATATTCTGGAATTCCCTCAAGAATTCCAGAATATTACTTGTTTAATAATTAATATGGTTTTAGCTTCTGTTTTTGAGTTTGATGAAAAAGATATCATGAAACAGCCAATAATATCAGCTTCTTCAAATTACTCCTTCCCCATTTATTTCATATTTTCCTGGCTAACTTATGGGAAATAGTACCATGAGCTACACACCATTTGTTGATATTACTCAAATGTTAGTAGTTATTATTGACATCTTCCAGTCAGTATTTTTTGGCAAGTGTATTTCCTGCTTTGTAGACTTTCTACATCCACTGTTTTCTATACAGTACATAGTAGAGGAACATGTGCACTGAAAAATTGTTGACATTTCTCTACCTCAGGCATGTCAAACTCACAATGTCACATGACGTGTCACAACATATTGCAACTTTTTTTCCATCGCCAGCAATGGGGTGGGTGCCGTTTCGACATGACACATCCGGCCTGCAGGCTGACAGTTTGACACCCCTGTTCTATCTGAATATAACTTTTATTTTGTTTTGTGTTTTGTAATTCCTATTATTTAAATAATATTTCATCATAGATTAAAATTTTCTATAATTATCTCTTGTGTACTATTTTATTTAATACTGAAGTCAGCATTGCCAGGTTTTAGTTAAACTTTGCTATTCCTAGAAATCCTGACTTATTTTTTTTAAAAAAACAAACAGTGTAACAATATTGTTACACTGGCAACTCGGTATTTTCATTTTCTAAGATATCTATTTAAAGGATATATTTTATATAATATCTGAAGCTCTCAGCTCACAAACAATAATCTGGCCACATAATTGTTTTAATACTGAATTTGAACATTTTGTTATTGAAATGAATTTATGGAAATTCAGTACTTTACAATCCATGAAAAACTATATGCCTGTTCCTGTTAATTGACTGAAGATTTGTTCTACAAAAGGCATCTTAGCACATTCTCTTAGACTTGCTTTATTTTTTATCTCCTGGGTCCATATACATTCTTATCTAGTCTTTGCCAGACTTCTCTAAAATCAGTTGTTAGATTGTCTTACATTGTAGATTCTTTTAAGTTGTTTCTTCTTGTTTTTGTTCATTTAATTCATTACTTTTAGTCAATGCCACCAGAATTTTCCATGTTGCTGAAATTTTAAGTGGTATCTATGGATGCATTTTTATGGCATGTAGCTCTTGTAAACAACTGGGCTCTTGAAATGCAGGTTTTGTAATATCTTTCATTGTTGCATTGCTCTTCTAAATTTCCCCATTAAATTAACCTTTTACAACATGTTTAAATTAGTCATGGTCTTTAGGTCCAAATACAACTTATGCATCAAAATCTGCAATTGGAGTTTCAACTGAGCTGATTTGTCTTTATAAATGTATTTCATATTACATTTATGGAACACTTGTAGTTTTCCCCCATATTATTAATCTAGAATTTGAATATTTAAGTGGTTCAATTTGTATGCTTTTTAAATTTGTTGTTTGAGCTTCTGTCCTATTCATCTATAAATTACATTGCTGTATCCCCATACTTTTTATACCTATGCATCATTCAGGTTGCAGAACTAAGGAGGGGGACAAATCTAATGGGATATCATTTGTATTATATCTGTCAATGTAGGTACTGCTTTGTCTTAATATTTTCTCTTTATTTTTATGTATTTTAATTTTTGCCAAAATGGCTACAAATTGCTATGACTGCATGCTTTAATTTGCTTTTGCCATTTTTCCAATTTTGATGCTTCCTTTTGTGATGGGACTTGCTTTACCCTCATTATTTCACTTTTAAAAGATAAGTTTAATTATTTATTTTTCTGTTCGTCCCATCCCTATCTTGTATATTTATTTAATGTGATATGCTTTATATTGTCTTTCATTTATATTCCCAGGATCATTTACAAAGGAATGGAACATAAAATTTTAATAATTCAATCTATAATAAAATCATTCGATTATTATTTTATTTTATTGTTAGACCTATTTATAAGTTTTCATATTAGACTATATTATGCTTACTTTTTTTTTCATAAACCACTGAGTTGGCTTTTTCTACTGGGTGGTCTAGAAATGTAATCAATTAATCAGTAGCTATCAGATTGTGAGTTCAAGTCCCATCTTATCCATGAAAGCCAGCTGGGAGATTTTGGGCTAGTCACTCTCCCTCAGCCCAACCCATCTTCTAGGGAAAAGGAGAGGCAAAAAGTCTGTTGGATATGTTTGCTACCTTGAGTTATTTGTAACCCCCCCCCCGTGAATGAATGAATGAATGAAAATAAATAAATAAATACATCTTCAAGAAATTCTTTCAGGCAAGTGGCACCTTTTTTCCCCTTTAGTGCTCAGTTGTTTTTTTTAAAGAGATCCTGCCAGCTGGGTCAATGCTACCTGAAAATAATGGTGAGCACTAAGATGGGGAAAGCTTCTAATTCAAATGTGTTTTTCTCTATACCTTTTAAAACAGTGTAACAAATAGTAACCATGTATTTTCCTCAATCTTAATTTTATTTTCTGTTGGTTTCTTGCACTCATTCTTTCATTTTGTGATTCAAAATGCATAATTGTACTGGTCTAAATCAAATATTATCGTATATTTTGTTCTATGGAATCATCAGTTTTTTCCCCTCGTATGGCATTTCACATGCAGGAACATTTCAGAATGATAATTATAGGGTTATCATACATAAAAACAATTAATCCAAAAAAGTGAGCTTCTGTTCAACCTCTCTACAAAGCAAGATGCACAAACTTGCTCTCTCTCCTTCCTTCCTTCCTTCCTTCCTTCCTTCCTTCCTTCCTTCCTTCCTTCCTTCCTTCCTTCCTTCCTTCCTTCTTTCTTTCTTTCTTTCTTTCTTTCTTTCTTTCTTTCTTTCTTTCTATCTAACTGAAAGGCTTCTAAGCCACAATGTTTAAATAGAAAGTACTAATTCTGTCTTAATATCATCCACTGTCAACCAAATTTTGTATCTGAGATGGAATGGAAATACTAGGTTACATCTGTCAATGGATTTCAGGAGCAAATAGAATCTAACAAAACCAGGTAGAATGAATGTTGCTCCAGTGGATTCTTTTCAGAAATATGTTGATGGATATTCCTTCCCATGGATAACCCTCTAAAAGGAACTCAACTCCTTCTACAACAATGTTGATATTAGGAGATGGTGCTAATAAAAGAAGTGAGAGCACGTGCTGGGCTCCCCTTTGCATAGCAAAGCCATACTTTTTAATGCCAGGAATGGTTTTTGAAGGCAAAATATGTTTAGATAGGTACTCTACACATAACTGAAGTTAACAATGAGAAAGTTTTAATCAGGCTTTCTTTCCTCTCATTTAAATGCTTGAGCTGTGATATAATCAATATGCTGAGAATAGCCTGCTTTACAAACTCCAGGTTATGTGGGGTGGTTGTCGGCATCTTATTCCAGTCCTGGGATGCTGTAAGGATCTGTATTAAAAAGAACAGGCTGAAGATGAACTCAGAGCTGCTGTGTATTGTATTTCTCTACAAATCAGTGTTATCATTGGACAGGCTTACACAACCCATGCAGGAACAATGTACAATTTGGGGTCCTTCTGCACTCATGGCTCCTGCTCAGGCTGCAGAAGAAAAACATGGCTATAAAGGCTTTTGCCCAGGTTATGTGGTACACTAAAGTCTCACCTGGTACAGGAGAACCTAACTAGAATAATTCATGTCCTCATTACCATTCAGAACGCTACAATGCACTTTATGTTACAACTGGTCTGGAATGCAGTGACCTATGTTAGGCACATATAAGGCTAATACTGTGGTTCTTGTGTTAATTACCTATTGGTTCCTAGGTGCAATTTCAGGTGTTGATTTCATAGGGACTTATAAAGTCCACTCATGCAGTGGGGTCTCACACCCTATATGCAGCTTTGCTTATCCTCTGGAGAAAATCCTGAAAATATCCATTTTCATATTTGATTGTTTACAGAAATAAATCTTAAACTGCTTTCTGTGAAGGAAAATAAAAGTCTCAGATATGTTGTTATCCAATGAGACAGAGGAAGAACTTTAGGTTCATATGCTTCCCTCACCATCTGATACACCGTTTTCTTGTTGATTGGATGACATGGATGAGCCTATTGTGTTAGGTGCTTACAGGTATATGATCTGACTCACAATAAAGATTTTGAATATGGCAGAAATCTGTTCCTGCACATGCACGTATGAAATACAGTTACTATTCTCCATTCCAAAGAAGTGTATGAACCATCTTTAAGGGAAACATTCAAAAACAAAATAATATATTGCTTTTATTTTGAAGTAAAATTTGTCTAAGAATTTTATAATCTGTATAATCAGATCTGGATAAGGGTCATGGAATCATAGAAACTGTAGATGTTTCTAAAAGTCATGGATTTTTACATACAGCTATAAGCTTCCATGATACACCTCTAGGAAAGAGATTATCTTTAGATATGCAGGGTTAAACAGACAAAATTGAGTGCATCCCCAAGATGCACTCAAGAAAGGAACCAGGAAATGCTTCTGTAGCTAATTAATTCAGTATTAGTGTTATGTTCCATCCTTGTGAAAGTTTGCCCAACCCCATCTTGGCTATAAACTCTCATGTCAAGTGGCTTTGTCCAGTGTTGCTGTGTGCCTAATGTTCCAGCTAAGATTGCAAGTTCTAATTTATTGTGCTTTGAGATCCTTGATGAAAGGCATGACAGGACTGCAAAGTGCTTCATCACATTAAAAAGCCAGAGTTATAAAGCCTCTGTGGCCTCTGGCAGACATTTCATGTGACAGACTCAGCTCTTGCTTTACCGCTCTGTAAAGAAAGAAAAATTCACATCTTGCACAGTGTCCCATGACAATTGCTTTAATTAAAACACCATAGGATGTCAGTAAGCACAATGTTGCTGAGTGACAGGAATTCCAGAGCCGGGAGGTGGCAATTCCAGGGAAAAGGGAGGGCGATTTGAATCATGAATCTCCTTCTTCTGCCTGCAGAAGATCCACAACTGATTCTCAGAGTGAAACCATCAGATTTTATGCAGGACTTTCATGAATATCCCTTTTAAGAGCTCAGTACAGGTAATTCTCAATTTACAACTATTCATTTAGTGACCATTCAAAGTTACAATGGCACTGAAAAAAGTGACTTGTGATTGTTTTTCACACTTATGACTATGGGAGCATCCCCATGGTCACATGATCAAAATTCAGATGCTTAGCAACTGGTTCATATTTATTATGGTTGCAGAGTCCCAGGGTCATGTGAGCACTTTCTACAATCTTCTGACAAGCAAAGTCAATGTGGAAGCCAGATACACTCAACAATCATGTTACTAATTTAACTACAGTGATTCACTTAACAACTGTGGCAATAAAGGTCGTAAAATGGTGCAAAACTCACTTAACAAATGTCTCACTTAGCAACAGAAAGTTTGGGCTCAATTGTGGTCTGTATTACATGGGGGGGGAGGTTGCATTTCATTTGCAGAAATGTGTGCAAGAACAGAATTCCTGCTCAGAAGGCATAGTTTAGAGATGGGATGGGATTATCTTTTTTGTTTTACATTATTTTGAAAATTTCTGAGTTTAAATCCTACTTCTTCCACCACCACTCCAGTTCAGAAATCTTGGGCCAGTGTAATATTTTTTTCCAAATCCAATAGACATGTTTCTTAAGGGAGAGGAGTTAAATGGAGAGATATGGTAAAGCAGTAAAGGTCATAAATATATCAGATGAGAGTCTAACGAGTTTCTCAGAGACTCTACATAGATTACATGCAACATAGAGAAGAACATAGAGCAAAAGGAGTTGGAAAATATGTACATACAAACATGTACATCCTCACAAGGATGGAAGGCTGAGTCAACTTTGAGCCAGTCAGGATCAAACTCCTGGAATGGGCAGTCAGTTAGCCTGTAGTGCTACATTCTAACCACTGTGCCACCACGGCTCTTAGAATGTCAAATATCGTCTTTAACCATAAGGACCATCTTTATATGTTTTATTGTATCATACAGATAACAGTATGATTGCAAATTATCAAAAACTGATACCTCCTGTGGTATAAGTGGTGAAACTAAATTAAGTAGGTAAAAGAAATTGCATTACCTAAAACTATACTTGCCATACATTTAGCAAAAGCATGTTATGGTAACACAGTTGATATCAAAATCCAAATTCCAAAAACTGATAAGTTCTTATCAGTTTCTCAAAACATTTCCTCAACACATCATTATTATGATCATAAATTGCATAATTACTTTTTTGGCAACAAACAATTTTGGTAATTTGTTCTAATGAAAAGAACAAAAATGTAAAACATTTGCAAAATAAGATGTGCTAGAGTTTTACATGCCATTTACTCTCTTTTCATTTTTGGCAATTTCAAAATGAATACTATTTAACATTCTCTGTTACAAAAATGAAAATGCCAGCATTAACCTAGCATTTCTTCCTCTCACTGTTCTAAGAGACTCTTAAGAGCACAGTAACCTTTTTTGTTTAGCTAACATAACAGCTTTGAGGCTCACTTTTTACTTCCCTAATTACTGAACTTCCTACCCAGTAATTAAATGATAAAGATTCATTACAGTTTTCCTTGATTGCCTGATTGGCTCTATTTTTCAAGGTCCATAGGGACATTCCACAACCCTTGCATTTAGAATCACATTTCTTCTTGAACAGCTACCAAGCCATAAGCTATTATAGTAGAAAGAATGGATTAAATAAAAAGTAAATGTGTCTGTCTGGGTGATATTCTGGACCTCCCTGCCCTATTCCTCCAATCCCACCTCAGTGATTGCTACCAAAACAAGCAGCTGACCTCTCTGACTAGAAATCAACACATGAGCCTTCCTGTCTGTGGCACGCCACCTTGGAGGCCTGTTGTAGGGAAAGGAGTTCAAACAGAAAATCTATTTTTAATGACTTTGGGGAGTTCTGGGGAGATGCTGAGTAATTCAGTGTAATTAAAGCTATCCATCACTCAGTGAGTAAGAACTGGAAGTTGATGAACTTAGCTGTGATATTTTTGTTCATTTAATATATGTACTACATTCTATCTGTCTGTCTGTCTATGCACCACACCCACACCCACACACACCAGTAGGAGTAATAAAATCAATGTGTAGCAACTGCGTGCATGTGGACAGTTCAAATCATCATTTTGAAGTTCTTAGTACAGTATGAATTTAGAGAAAACAAATATAAGAGACAAATCTGGATTGTACTAAATGACAGAGGACAAAGTTATGTTTTTTTTTGTTCATAATTACATGCTAGACATCATTGCCATTCAACAAACAACTATAGATTTAAACTTGTAAGACCTGATTTTAATACATACAGTAGTTCTTAAAAAAGAAAAAGTAATGGAATTCAATATATATCCATATAATCATTAGTTTACTTACTTTACTCATTTGTGGGATTTCACATAACACTAAACTCCAAGTTTTAATCTATTTAGTAATCCACAATTAACTTGGTCAAGCTAAACTATAAATTATCACATAATGCACAATGCATGGGCACACTTATTCTTAGCCAACTACAAACATGTTACACTATAGCTTTCATCTTCTTTTCATTTCTCACTGCTTACCTAGATGGAAAAGTTCACAACTACACTTAAATTCACACACCTGTAAGGCATGCAAAGCAATTACTGGCTTGGATCGAAACATTATTTTGGTGTCTGTTACTAAGGTTGGCCAGTCCCACCAATAATTGGCATAAAGCTATGCCAATTTTAGCAAAACACACAATGGAAGGACAGTTTTATATATTTTTGATCCACAAGAAAATGATGGCTTCAAACTGGGTAGGGGGAGGGCAGAGGCATCTGTCAGGCTTTGACTGATCTTACAGAATTAAGACCAGGAAGCCCCCAAAGAGAGTTATTTAATTCATTGGTTCTTAAAGGTCAACATTTCACATGGATGACAGTAATTGTATGATTACCTGCACATTGACATTATGGCAGTTACTAAACATGCATATTTATGCTATCTTTGTAGAGTTGGATTAATTTTAAAAGATAATATGATTTATATTTCAATAATTCTAGAGGGTCAACAAGGCATCTCCTCTAATTTGGGTTATCAATGGCTGCCATAGAACTCTTTTGGGAATATAACTTCATAATTCATATTCTCCTTATAAATGCTTTGAACTTAGTGTTTCACATGATATGAACTACTGGTAAATCTTAATTACACCAGTTAATATGTTTATATTAAAACAACAATGAGAAATCAAGCCTTGTGAACTTTGGGGCAATAATTATCTGAACTTTTTTAAACATATATTTTATAGATTATATCTGCAAAGAAGCTGAAAACTTGCAAAAATGATCCAAATGAGTCAAAATTAGAGATCTCCATTCTAGTTCACTTAAACTCAGTAGCAGGATTTTAATTTTCTAAGATTATATCTATATATTTTGAAAGATAATGAGAAAGAAACTGGAAAGGAAGAACTACATGAACTTTATAGAAGAAAATTTATTTCTATTATGCCTATATTTGGTGAAGGTAATTCTTAATTTGATCAAAGAAAAATAAAAATAACTGCGCGAATAAGACATTAGAAAGGCAATATCTCAGAGATAGAGACTGCATAAGATGTATGCAATTGAGTCAATTACTGGCATTATCAAGGAGGAATTGGTTAACTTTTGCCCAACACAATAACTGTTCCCTATTACTCTTGATCCTTCCTACTACAACAAAGGTTTATACAGTCCAGTATTCTTTCTCAGGCTTGAAACTTTGGGAATGCATAAGAAGAACATGAGGATCACTTTCTACTCTACTTCTATTTTCCCTTCCCACCAACTGGGACTCAGAGGAATATCGCTTGGGTGATATCCAAGGGGGAAAAAAATCACTATGAAATTTATCTAATCCCAGTTTAAAGCATTTTAGGCATGACAATATTCATCACATCTCTTAGCAGTGCCTTCCATAAATTAATTCAACTGTCATATCTGTCATTACAGTTATGGAAACTCTGTTCAGGCTCTCACAATAGAAGATAATGCTTAGAGAAAAATCCAGAACTATGAACAGCACATTTATATTCATGATTGTTCAGTTCATGTATAACCTTGAGTGGTTAGATGAAACTCTAATTTTAAGCTTAAGTAGGTAAAGGGATCTAGTTTCATCCTGTTTCCTCCAAAAAAGTATGATCACTTTTCTTTCAGTCTTGGTGAAAGAGCTTAGCTATTTTTTTTTTTTAAATACAGATAACGGAACTATAAACTATAACATAGGAATAGTCAGCTATTGTTTACTATTATATTTTTGAAATTAGATTATGCCCAATTTGAAGAGGAAATTTAAATGCAATATAAATACTTTAAAAAAATGAAAACTAAAACCAACAATAATGGAATGACTTTCTTCATGTTACTTAGAGCAACACCTGACTGATTGCTCCAATATATTGCCAATTACCTCTGTCCATGACTTAATGAAGCTTTAAATGTTTACTGCAAGTGTCTGTTTCCCTCTAGAACATGTGTTTGACAAGGTAAAAAGCTAACCTTACTGTCAACTGAATTAATTTCTGTTTTACAGTGTTTGAAATTGAACTCGTAAAACCTGCATAGTTGCTCATTTATGTAAGATATGAAGTATTTAGAATTTTTGAAATTGTTCTTATTTCATTATGACACAACTCAGTGACAAAGTTAAGATAACCCTTTTGCCCCATTAGCATTTTCTAGGACTCTGAAGGACAAAAAAGATTCCTTAAATTTATGGATCTTTACATCCCCTTTCATAAACTCTTGAATTCCTCTCTAAAGATAAGGTCTGGTTTCACCCATTTTTGGAATCCAGACCTTAGCAAGCCATCCTACATCTGCTATGCTCAATGGAAGTCATGTAGCATTGCCATACCGGTAGAACATTACCAGGGGAAGGAAAATGAAAAACCAAACAGGTTTCAGATTTCTACAGATGGTCACTAAGTCCAATGCTTTGAAGGCTCCCAACAGACAATCCCCAGAAAACAGCAAAATACAGAATAGCTGCAGATACATAAAGCATCAGTAGTTGGATCAGCATGACTTAGGGCTACCAAGATAACACTGATTACTACAACATAGTTGAAGTTATAGCTAAAATTAACACTTATACATATAAGTATAAGCAGATGTGCCATTTTTCATAAATACACACACTCTACCCTGTACCACAAAATCGTAAGCTAAATACTTTCTATATTGATCTAGGACAAGTCTACTAGTCATGAAGGTAATCATGAGATTAAAATGATTGCAAGTATCTGCATATGCATACTTTTAGGAGTAATTTTGTGCTAGTAAACTCAACAAATGGAAAGAATGCACAAACATTTGGGAGCAAGGAAAAGTCCAGGAATGGGTGATCATATTGAGAGCAAAAATTATCATTCAGCCATTAGTCTACAGATAGAGTACTATTTTGTAATTATCACCATCCTGGTTGAAAACCTGTTGCACAGGTACTATGCTCTAAAATGTGGCTAATATCTAATTTCCCTCCAGCCTTCCCATGGCATCCTCCCATAGCATCATTTTTAGAAAGCTTCATAAAGTGAACAAACTTTGGCCTTACATAAACACATGGCTCCTTCCAGAAACATCATTCAGGCAACCTGAATAAGCTGCTGAAATCTTTATAGTTTCCCGGCTTTGCCACAGGCATTGCTATTTAAGCAATCCTGTGCATACACATGTCACAGATGAAAGCCCACCACAGAATCAGCAGCTGTGTCTTGAGTAAAGAAACCAGAGAACCTGAACCCCAGATGTAGTGATTTAGGACTGTTTTGTTTTAGGTCATAAAATCTGTTTTGATTTTGAACAGAGGCAACATAGAACACTAAATCCTGCACTTCCAGTAGGAGGTTAAATGGTAGTGCCTACTTTAAAGTTATCCTTTTTTAAAAAAAAATGTTTTGACATAAAAGGCTGTCTTCCAAATACATACACCAGAATACAAAATGATAAACTAGTATTTTACTAAGTAATTTCAAATGTAGCCGCTTTTGCAAAATACTTAGGACCAAAGTAACCATAACAATTACTGTATGCTTGTTATTTAACAGGACCTTTCTTGATAATATACTGCACCTCCCCCCATCAAAGCAGCTATTTCTTTTTTGTTTAGAACTTTCCATTCCAGTGTCTCTAGGAGAATCTTGCAGAGGTATAATTTTTCTAAAAAGACAACTGATTATAGAGGTGGCTATGTTTGCATAACAAAGAACACTATTATGCAGCAAACTATAAACTATAGTAATTATATAGATCATCAACCTCCATGGGATCTGCATATGATCCAGCAAGCTACATTTTAAAGTATTTCTTTTCCCTTTGTGAGACATTTCTGCAGAACAGGAAAAAAAAACCTTAGTAAATATTCTTTCAGTCTCTAAGTTAATTTAGCAAGGTACGGGCTCAGGTATTTGATCACTTTATATCTTTCTGAGAGAGGACTGGAAAGCTAATGAGCTTTTCTGACAGTTCAGGGCTACTACATTCAGCACAGTATAACTTTTTTAAAAGGGGGGTTGCTAAAGTGCCTATTCACTTGTTTCTCATACAGTAGTAAATTATATTCTGTAGGAATCATTCATTACTCTGAACCATAAGCAAATAAACACCATTATGATTTGGTCTGAACCCAACCATATCTAAGATAGTATTTCTCAACCTTGGCAACTTTAACATGTGAGGATTTCAACTCCCAGAATTTTCCATCTAGAATTTCAAGCTAGTTTATTTAGAATCAGATTGCAAATACCGGAGAGTCCAATAGTGAAATCTGGCTGGTCATGATAAACTAAGTCTTGCCAACCACTGTCATTCTGCAACCTTTTCACTATTTCACAAGGTTTGTTAAATATTATTGGAGAACAAAATGGCAGGTTCTTTTTCAACTGAGATGGAAAATGCCATCCACTTTTCATATTGCATTTTATTTTTAAAGCAACAGTTATTGCTTTATAAATAAAGCAATTTCACTCCTTCAATTTACTTTTAACAGAAAAAAATGTTAGCATAATCTTCAAAGAGGTTGAATGCTGATCTGACCTATCCCAGCATCTTGTTTGAGTTTTTTTCTCATTATAAACACTACCTTTGCCTTTTAAAAATGCACATTCTCTTCAAACATAATAATAGATTCAAAGTCATCTTACACAATTGTCTACAAAAATATTCTCTCCAATAATCTTCCACCCATTGACTTTGATGGAAAATAATTAAGGACAAAGAGAGAGCTATCTTCAAAAATATCTTTTCTCAAGGAATAAAACTGTCCAGCGCAAATAGACTTTGATATTAACTTGATTTTTTTTCTCTCATCCTTACTGCTAAATGTGAAACACATTTGAAAGTTATTTAAGTTATTTATTTTTAAAAAGTAATTATAAGATAATTATTGTGCAGGCAACTCTTTTTCTCTAGGTATAAGTGGGAAAGAAAAAAAGAAAGGGGATTTTAAGTAATTTAGGAGTTATAACTAGTATAATTAGGCGTTCAGTGAGCACTTAACAATTGAACTATGCTTATTAAAATTACTGTTTTAATCAAAATGTTGCCAGAGAATCTTTAATATTACAATGCCTTGATTTCCTGGAACCCTGATTAGGACCAGATTCCATACTCCCGGAGAATTTAATCTTACCCCAATGCAACATCCCTGTGGGAAATGGATGCTGTTTGTCAGGTTCTCACCAATCTCTCTCTCTCTCTCTCTCTCTCTCTCTCTCTCTCTCTCTCTCTCTCTCTCTCTCTCTCTCTCTCTCTCTCTCTCTCTCTCTCTCTCTCTCTCTCTCTCTCTCTCTCTCTCCCCATGTCAAACCACAACCCAGAATAAACATGGTGACTATGGAGATTGTGAAAAATCGGAGAAGAAAGACAGTAAAAGGCTGTTTTGATACATTAAAGGATTGTACACTATTGCCTCTAGGAGTGGGAAGGAATCAAAGTTTGAATGTTTGCTTTAGTCTAAAGAACTGGCTTCTTTGGTCAAACTGCAAAGGTCACCTTATAGACAACAGATTTGTAACTCTGTTGTCTCTGGATGTAACCAGGGAAAATCTCTACTTTGTACTATCTCCTTTAATGCTTCTCTGAGCTTCAGATAGCTCTAGGCAGGAATGTACAGTATTTGCTTTTCATAATTCTATCTTCTTGGTTTTTTGGCCTTGTGCCCTAATAGCTATTCTTTCAAGCCAGAAATTGGTTCCTCACTTCCTCACATACAAGAGCTGTGTTGTAGATTAATAGGCTTCTGAATTGGAGTGTGCATTTGAACATGCATTTAATATATTAAACTATATAGTAATTTGTCCCTGTAGTATTTCACACATATATACAAACCTACTTTAGTAAACTCACACAAGATCATCTGGTGAAACAAAAGAGGAGAACCACAGCCTTCTGGAGAACATCAAAGGCTATCTAACTTTGCATACTGTGACCAAACAGATTTGTTTGGCAAGCTTTCCAGCACTATTGTTCCTCATGCTATGAGCCCAATTCAAGGCACTCATGCTGGTGAATAAAACTTTACATATGTTGGGTCCCACAAATTTACTGAATTACCTACTTCTGTGTAGTCTGCCTTATATTTTAATGGGACATCTACTTTTCATGAATTCTTCTACATATTCCTCTCAGTGTACATAACAATCTTATTTTGTTAGAAGTCTATTGTTTTGTTGGATGCTTGCATAAAAACCTACTAAGTACTGGTTTAATTTAGTTGAGTAAGCTAAATTTAATTAATTTTGATTTAAAACTATACAAATAATTATTTCTTATTGAGAAAAATATAAACTTGGATCTGAAACATAAAAATGTCTGCCCAATTTTTGATGTCAAGACCTAAGAAAACCATTTTGAGAGTAAAAGCAAGTATTTTTTCATGAAGCATGGAAAGATAAGCAAAGCTTTTTGTTACTGCAATGACAGCCTGTGCTGTCCTTACCTAATTATTTTCTAATATATTATTTGTCTCCCATCTCCACAGAATATTTTTATTAGCTTTGCCATTGATATATTAGAGCATATTCAAAAACCATCACAAGACCCACCTGTGTCATGTGTCTGAGACAGTTTTGCACTTTCTGTTGAACTATTCTTATCAACCCATGTAACTCTGAATTAGTAGTGCCCTTATTAGGATCATGTTCATTATTATTATTGATTATTATTGTTATTATTATTATTATTATTATTATTATTAGTATTATTATTATTTATTAAATTTATTTTCTGGCCAACTCATTTCAAAGTGACTTTGGGCAGCTTACAGTAGACACTAGTCCAGTGAGAAGAATGATCCATTTTTACTAACCAGATCTAGAGAAATACTATATATAGGAGAGTTATCAAAGTTTATTCAAGTAGAATTGCCATGAGAAACATTTAGATTTAATACTAGTTATATTTGCTGGCAAATTGATCTCTGCCTAGATAGACTGCAATTCATTTTTTTCTTGCTATATTGTGTTTTACATCTTGGTCGTTGACCATAACTACAAAAGGAAAAAAAATGAAGGTGAGTAGCCATTGCCTGACACGCCACTGAATCTGATTTGCTTATTACTTTGACCGTTAATAACTTTTAGTTCTTCCAAAGATATTACAATAATTGCTTTATTCTGTATATCTAATCTGTTTATCAATTATATCCTATTTCCTAAACTTTGACAAACACAATATGTTTTCTTGTGTGCTATATTGCATTACCTACCCAGAATTTTTGAGTTTCTATTTGCTGAAGTAGAAATTTGGTTCAAAGAAACATTCAACCTTTATTTGGACCAGGAATGATTGTTTTTTTTTTCTTTCATGGTAATTTCAGTAACCCTCTCCAAATCCATAATTTGGAGATGGCGATCTCATTCTTTTCAGTATCCAGCTTCATAACTATATATTACACCAATAATACTTTTGCTTTAACTATTCTGATCCTTGTAAATGTAGATATGTCCTTATTTTTCATGATCTCTTCTAAGGCTTTTATTGATTTTTCTTCCTAGAATGAATGTCTTCTTTATTTCTCAGCACATTATTTATTCTTGCACACAAGAAAACAAAACTTTTCAAAATTCACTAAACAATAGATTGACATGGCAGCTTCCTAATTTGTAATATGTATTTTGAACTTTTCATTTTTACTTACATAATAAGCTCTTCTAAGTATTTTTCTTAACAGTTAACAAAGTGACATTGTGTTTTTAAAAATAAAATCTTTCTGAAGTCAAACCTGAGATGCCACCTCCTGGTGACCAGATGGAAACCTGTAAGCAGACTGTCTAATGATAATTTATGTGTTGTATAAACAAATACTGATTCTCAGTACATTTAGCTTCAAAGGATAGAAGCTGCTCCTCAGTAGTACCTGATTCAGAATTTTCTCTTACAAAAGTATTCACTACTTGGCCTCGCTAAATAATGAGACTATGCTTCAGATTTAAATAATGGAAAATATATATTTTTGACCAGTTTATTCTCATGTAAATCTTAACTAACAACGCAATGTTTATGTTTCTAATTTCTTTGACCGTATCCACCACTCAATGCTAGTGAATGCATAAGGCACATTGCTTGAGGTCAGAATATGCAGAGTTTCAAAATCTCAGTGGTAGGATTTCAGCTTGATTAAGTGTGCCTGTTCTAATGTACTCTGCCAGAAAGGTATATGCATCACTCTTCCCACAAAGTTTCATAAATCTTCACAAAACCAACTTGAACTTGGATCCAAAGAAAAGCTTCCATGTTGCAAAGAGCCATAATATAAGTATTATTCCTTCCTTCCCTCTAATTATGTTCCTTATCATTAAATTTCTCAGGGGAAAAAATGGAAAAGAACAGAGTTCTTTTGGCAATTTTGCCCATTGCCCTTAATGACAAAAGTCTATCAGTTCATAAGAGAACAACTACCGGTATTTCTACAACCACCATATGCTAGAAAGCAGGGGACTCCTGGTGTCTGCAGCTGCCAGAAATTCTCCAGTTCAGTTGTGCTGTTAAAAAGGATTAGGATAGGGCATGATTAACCAAAGAAGTTTAAAATGACAAACAAGCCTCTAAATGGGATTACAGCAGTAATGAGTGAAAGAAGCCTTGGAATATTACCTATAAGTATCCAGATAGATCAGACCTTTGGACACTGCATTAGCAAAGTCTAATACAGACACTCATCACTGATAAATAACAAGGCCATATTCCAGGAAAAGCAAGCTCTTTTCTGGTGCTGTTTGAAGCTATTAGAAGAGATTTTATGACAAGAAAGATATAAGCAACACAGATGCTGAAAAATGCAGCAAAATATGACAAACAAAATTTAATATTATCTTTTAAGACATAATGTTAGAGCTGATTGGTCTTACCTGACTAAATCTGGTAAGGTTAAAATCAGAAAATAGTAATTTTTAGTATTTACGTATTGGCTTGAAGGTAGACTGATAATGAAACAACACAGATATGTGATATCTCTGTCATTACTAACAGAATATGTGTTGTGGACATGTGAAGAACTAAAAAAATCTAGGAACATTATTGACCACAGAATACAGAGAACTTATAATACTTTGTTGACAATCACAGGGAATATTTTTCATATGATCAAAGAAAGATATTTCTTTGCTGATCAGTTAGAGAAAGAAGTTCCTAGATTTACAGCAAATCTGGTTAGAAAAACAGACAGTATAATGCAAATCTATTTCAGCCTATAAGTGGAAAGAATTCTTTTGACCATGCCTATATTGCAATCAAGTTGAAGTGCCAGAGTTCTTCAAACAAGCATGAATGGTCATTTCTTAAAAGTTTACTAAGAGATCAGGGTCTGTATGAATGAAGCTAGGGAGGTGAAATTTATACTACTGGAAAATACAAATCCGTTTCACACTGTTTCTGATATCCTATTTTTGTGAAATATTCCAAAAGGCAAGAGAGTCACATGCACTATTACTCTGAAGCTGAGGGGACAGATGACCTTTCCAATACAGTACATTTATAAATCTTAAATAATGAAATTTCCTAGAAAAGAAATGAGTAAGTTCAGGTTAAATCATTTTCTCCAACAGATTTATGCTGAGAGTTTGAGAGTATGCAGACAGACGGGTAAAATCAAATAGTAGGCCTTGCACATTCTTTCCTTTAAAAGCACAGTGACTTCTCAACGAATGAGCATGAGTGACAGTAGCCCTGGAAACAGAATTTGCTTAACAAAAAATTAAAGCCAGGGGAAACAAAAACTATATTTTTTCTTCCCAAATACATTATTGCAAATTACAATCAGCATGAAAAATAATAATATACATTAAGAACATAAAAACATAAGAAGAGCCATGCTGAATCAGGCCAAAGCCCATCGAGTCCAGCATTCTGTGTCACACAGTGGCCCACCAATTGTACATGGGGATCTTGAGCAGAAAGAGAAGGCAAAACCCTCCCTTTCCCTTGACCCCCAACAAATGGTACTCAAGGGAATCCTGCCTTCCTCAACCAACATAGAGGCGGCACATGGACATCCGTTTTAATAACCATCAATACACATTGCATCCATGAATCTATCTAGCCCTGCCTTGAAGCTGTCAAGGCTGACAGCTGTCACGACCCCTTCTGGAAGTGAATTCCATAAATTCATGCTTCATATTGTCCAGCCTTGATATATTTATCATTATAGGGATTAATTCATTTGCAAATATACAAGTAGAGCACAAGTAAAAAGAAATAGCATGCATCCCTGTATGAGAGTAAATTTGTTAGCTCTCATCAGTGCCAGAAGGATCAAGGTGCCCTCAGCCATTGTTCAGTTCTTTATTTCTTCTAAACTGCAGCTTTGTGTACCCATATCAAGAACAGGAGACTATAACAATTAGCTCCCAAGAAGAGACATAAATCACCATTCTGAGTTATTAGCCTAACAAAATCGATCCACAAATGAGGTTGCTTCCCACTCTCTGGGGAGGAAACCCAAGAAAGTTGAGTGTTAACTTCTGATGCCAGGAGAAATAAAGCCTTTCTCCTTCCCATTGTCTTCCAATGCAGCAACACACCTTACTTTTGTATAATATCATGCTAATTGGTTGCTTATTATAGGAGTAATATAATTTACTTTGCTTTGCTTTTATTTGTTACACTGTGTCCTGTCCAGTAACAGGGTATTTCTATATGTAAGAATTATGCCAATCCATCATTTTCTGATTTTTGCATTATATGGCAAGTAGTGCAGTTACTATGGATGATTTTGGGGTAGTATAATAGGGCAGGTAGATCAGCATTTGGCTGCCTGAAACTTAGAAACAGGAATTTGATAGATAGATAGATAGATAGATAGATAGATAGATAGATAGATAGATAGATAGATAGATAGATAGATAGAAGGGGAGAGAGAGAGAGAGAGAGAGAGAGAGAGAGAGAGAGAGAGAGAGAGAGAGAGAGAGAGAGAGAGAGAGAGAGAGAGAGAGAGAGAGAGAGAGAGAGAGAGAGAGAGAGCTGTTCTCCAGGAAAAAAAGTTATTTCTACACTTTCCTGTTACCATTTGTTGTAGATTCTATTTAATTAAAAACAGGATTTAATTGTTTAGAATAGAATAGAATTAGAATGAATTAAAATTAGAATGAAGTTTCCCCTCAAAAGGAATCCTGTTCTAGCCCTTTGTTCTAGCCCTTTAAGAACAGCAGGCGGGATAAAGAGGCATAAGAAATCAAAATGAATGGTTATAAATAGACTCAGTTTTGATATATACCTCTTCCTTGGATGAGACTGATGTAAAATGGTTGTATAGCAACATAAAAATACACAGCAGCATTTTATCAGAATGTAGTCCTTAATATACATTTATTTTTTTCTTCTAGGAGCTGAACAGTTTTTGGTTTTACTATTTAGTACACAATACATTAAGGTATTTTTTCATCCATTCGTCTGCACACTAAAAAACAAATACTAGCATTGGTAGTTCAGCAGTACTCTAGGGAGCAAGAGGTGAGAATATATGAAAACTTTCCTATTAGTTTTCTTAAAAATATAAACAGCTATATAAACTACCGGTTTAGCGCTAATCAGTGAATTAGTCAAATAGATTTAGCATATATAAATCACTGTACAGTATTGACTTCCAAGTTGCTATTTTTCTTCTGAGAAGACTAGAAATGGAACATTACATGCGCCATACATTTTGCTGTATGAAACTGCAAAATCTAGATGGATTTTGGTTTCTGACATAACATTTCCCTCATATTTGATGAAGGAAATCATTAACTTCCAATAGGCCATAACACCTTTACTATGTATCTTTAGGGTTTCAAGGACCAATTTCAAACAGAGAAAATCAACTTTCTATGATTTCCAAGCCACAAAATTCTCCAGTCAATCATATCATATTGCTCCAGTGGCCACATATTTGAACCTAGAAAAACTATATTAATAACATCTGCAAAAGAGAAACTGCAGGCTAATACTAAAGTCATAAACAAATCTTTAAAGCTATCAAGAGGTGTAAAAGCAATCTGATGCTTATAAGTCTTTTATTTTCTACACTCCACTTTTTGTGATGTTTTAGTGCATCTTTCTCTTCAAGCTTGACCAGAGACTAATGAAGGCCAGTCATACTTAGATAGGCAAGATTTGTAGTGGGGAGGATGGGGGGTGGAGGGGGGGTTATGTAGAAGGTTTGACGACATTGTATGATCCCAAAATTCATTTGGAGAAGACCCGTGATTGCCTGCACTTCCACTTTGATATGCTGAGAGCAAGGTGTGATGATCATTTCTTGAGTTGCTGCAGATTCTGCTACAACAAATACCCCTCGGCTGCCTGCCACCTCACACAAAAAAGACAGAGGGGGAGGGGAAACAAACTGAGTCTTTAGATAGCTTATCCAGTCCTTATCCAGTCAAACAGAACTGACCTGCCTCAAGTTCATCCTTCTTTTTTTAAAATAAATGTAATACTTTGCTCTTTTTAATTTTTAAAATTTATTTTAATTGCATTGTGCATATTATAATTTTACTATTTTAAGTTTAATGCTTCCTTGGGTCCTGTATGTGGAAGGGAAAATATAAATTATTTATATTCTAAGAAAACAAGAATATCCATTATTCAGTAGCCTCTTGACTTTAAATATGATTGAATGGAAAATATTTTGGTATTAGAGAAAGCTACTGAAGTATTATACAACTATAAACATTGTTAGATTACTTAAAATTACTTGTTGGATTTTTAAAATTCATCCTGTACAATTTCAATTAACATTATTCTCTGCTTCATTTGTTACAGGATTAATATAAATAATATGGAGAACAAAGGCTGTAGTGGTAAAACATAACAAAACTGAAAATGAAATCTCTTGAATTCTTTAAAAAAAAACGGGATTTATTCCTGGTAAAATGCACCAAAGTAAAATAGGGCAATATCAGACAGAAAGATCTTTCCACAGCTGCAGGGCAAGCTATAAAACCTGTTTAAGAAACTCATATACTGCTAATATGATATATTTGTTGGAATAAATGTATTTGTGTCCATGTGTGTAAACAACACACTGACATTATTAATAAATGGACTGATCAGTAAATAACTTATAAAATGCATTATTAAATAAATTGATCAATGAAATGTCATATAGATATATTGATATTAAAATTGTATAATAATTAAGGGAGGAAAAGGCATGTTTAATTTACTGGTGATGTGCAGGTATCACTTACTCCTCTTCCAATTTAGTTCAAAGGATAGTCACGCCGTTGCTGCCTTTTGCGGCAGAACACTGAGTGGCACTTCAAACTGCTGTCACTGGCTCAATGCACTGTGCGGCCTCCTGCTGCAAGTGGCTGCACTGGCTTAAAGCACCATGTGGCATCTTGCCACGAGCAGCAGAAACAGTCCAAAGCACTGCACATTTTCTTGCCGCAAGCGGTACAATGGCATGAAATACCATGTGGGCTCCTGCTGTGAGCAGCGGAAACGGCACAATGTCCATGTGGCATCTGGCTGCAAGTGGTGGCAAGCGGCCACTGAAGACGTCAAGCAGCAGCGCAACAGGTGTTGGGGCATGGGAGGGCCTCGCTGTGGTGGTCCTAAGGTAAGACATCCCCCCAAAATAAGACCTAGTGCCTCTTTTTGAGGCAAAAAAAAGGACCGAGTCTTATTTTTTGGGAAACAAGGTACATATATAAGCCAAAAAATGAAGGAATGAATCGATGATGAAAGGAAAAAAAACCACCCTTATTAAGATTAAAAATAAAAAAAGAAAAGTATTTTTCTGATAACACCCTGTCCCAAGTAATATTTATCTTAAGTTCATTCAAATCTATTGTTGGTTGGTTATTTCTATATGGGGCAGTGATGCCTAATAGTGAGGACAATTTACCAGTGGACCAGCTTGCCATCAGAAGTTGTAGGCGCTTCATCATGGAGGTTTTTAAGAAGAGACTAGATGTCACTTGTTTGAAATAGTATAGGGACTCCTGCTTGAGCATGGGGTTGGACTAGAAGACCTTCAGGGTCCCTTCCAGCTCTATTCTGATTGTTATTGTTGGGCATAAATACTGATTTCTCTCTTGTAGCTTCCCCATATAAGCCAATGCAGAGAATTTTTCTCTGTAAAACAATCAGTTAGAATTGAGGTTAGCAGGATTGCACCATCCTTCCTAATTACCCTAATTACCCCATCATTTCTATTTACCAAGCAAAGGAAATGGGAAGGAAAAATCTTATAGAGCAGGTTCATCCTGTCAAATTAAACTCAGTGAACTGGTATTCACTGAGGATTTTCCTTTCAGGTGAAGCATATGTTTTTCATCTCTTCCTGGGCCTGGAAGATAGAAAAAGCCAGCAAGTATCCTCGGTAGCTTATCCAGATCATAAATAAATAATACCAGTTATGAAAAAAGGATAATGAAGATGAAGTTGGGGGAAAACATAGGATGAAGTTGGGAAAAACAATGTAGATGACATTGTACACTATATAGCAATAGAAAATGAATCATTATATTTATCTGTTTCTTGTGAGATATATGCAAAAACAGTAGAAAACAGTTTATCAGAAATAAGTAGATATAATGGTCCAGAATAAATGGAACTGGAAGAAAGAGACAATGTTTTAGCAACTCTCCTCACAATGTTTTATAGGTTGATCATGTTTCTGCCTCACTAATGACTTATTTCAAATCTCCCAAAGAAAAGTCTTATGAAGAACAAGTAAAAAGAGAACTACAATATTCTTTGATATAACTTCATCCTCATGTAAGCTGAAGGCCACCCAACATGGACTTTGTAATACCTACAACATAGGCTTTGTAGTTGAGACTTTCTAGAGTCTCAAAGATATTGAGACTCTAGAAAGAGTACAGAGAAGAGCAACAAAGATGATTAGGGGACTGGAGGTTAAAACATATAAGGAAAGGTTGCTGGAATTGGGTATGTCTAGTTTAATGAAGAGAAGGACGAGGGGGGACATGATAGCAGTGTTCCAATATCTCAGGGCCTGCCAGAAAGAAGAGGGAGTCAAACTATTTTCCAAAGCGCCTGAGGGCAGGACAAGAAGCAATGGATGGAAACTAATCAAGGAGAGAAGTAACCTAGAACTAAGGAGAAATTTCCTGACAGTTAGAACGATTAATCAGTGTAACAACCTGCCTCCAGAAGCAGTGAATGCTCCAACACTGGAAGTTTTTAAGAAGAAACTGGATAGCCATTTGACCAAAATGGTATAGGGTTACCTGCCTGAGCAGGGGGTTGGACTTGATGACCTCCAAGGTCCCTTCCAACTGTATTATTATTATTAGCAGCAGTAGTAGTAATGTTGTACATGCTAACATAGTTATTTTTTATTGGAATTTGACTTATTTTTTTCTTTTAAATGATGTTAGTGGTTTACCAAACCATTGCAGACTGGAATGCAGAAAGCTCTCTATTCTATTGCTGTATGGATTGATTGCTAACTTCTAATATTTCTAAACTTCAAGATAAAAAAAACTATCTTTGCTCTCCAGGTCTGAATTTCTCCTGATAAGAGAGAGAGCTTGTTAGTGTTAATTGGGATCTGGGTTGTCTCTTTGTGAACTCCAAGCAATCTATCCTCATTAATATGGTAAATTTTAGGCCCTGCTTACATCACAGCTCATTTAAATGGACATACATGTAACATGTTTAATTCCATATAACTGGTTTCCTATGCAAAGGGGAACTTACTTTTGTCCTGTCCAATCAACTTTTTTCTTGTAATTTTCTTTTTTTTCCCCCTGCAGATCTAACTATCCATTGAAGTCTGTGTTTGTCTTGTTTGGATGCAGTTCCAACTGTCTGGTTTAGAACTGCAACCAAACAAGACAGACACAGACTTCAATGGATAGTTAGATCTGCAGAAAAAACAATTGCTACCAGCCTGCCTTCCACTGAGGACCTGTATACTGCACGAACAAGAAAGGACACTGAAAATATCTACAAATCCCTCACATCCTGGACATAAACTATTTCAACTTCTTCCCTCAAGACGATGCTATAGGGCATTGCACACCAGAACAACTAGACATAAGAACAGTTTTTCCCCCATGCCATCACTCTGCTTAACAACTAATTCCTTCAACACTGTCAAAATACTAGTAAAGCTGTATTACTATGATACTCCTCATCTTTCTTATTACCTGTCCTTATCTTCTTATGACTATAACTTTGCTGCTTGTATCTTACAATTTATATTGGTTTTTTTTTGTACCCTAGTATGATTTATGTTGTTTGCTTAGCTAGTACTCTATGACTATCACTGTGTTGCATCTTATAATTTATCATGAAGTGTTGTATTTCACGATTTATGATGAATGTATTTTTATGTTGTATATGACCATGATTACCACTATTACTTGTATGTACACTGAGAGCTTATGCACCGGAAACAAATTCCTTGTGTGTCCAACCAAACTTGGCCAACCAAACTTGGCCAATAAAGAATTCTATTCTATTCTATTCTGTTCTGTTCTGTTCCGTTCCGTTCCGTTCCGTTCCGTTCCGTTCCACTCCACTCCATTCCATTCTATTCTTTGAATGAGAGGAGTCCTCTTTTATCAGAATATTCTGAATAAATTGTAATAAAATGATCTTCCTCTCTTGGTCTGTTTCACTGAAAAAATATTCATACTGAGGCACAAACCTAGAGCCAGGTTTGGCCCTCAAAGCCTAATACTAAGTGTGAATAATTTCTTAGCCTTTGTTCCTCTACACAATAGAAAACAACAGTTTTACTCTTTAATGGGAATTTCTGGCCACATTTCAATTCTAGAATCCAGGATTCCTTTTTTGTGTAATTTTTAAATAAACCATCTTCTTATCAACTTCAAAATCTTTGTTGCCAAAACAAACTTTCAGGGTAGGGAAGATAATTTTTTTTGATGCTACAAAAGCATCAATATTAAGACATGGCTATATTTCAGGATCAGGAGGAGTAAAAACATAAAAACATGTGTATGTGTCTGTGTGTGTCTTCAAATCAGTATTGATTCTTGGTGATTGTCTGGACAAGACCTTGTACTTTTCTTGGCAAGATTGCCTGGACAAGACCTTGTACTTTTCTTGGCAAGTGATTTTTTATACCCTTTTCCCAAGGGTTGAATGAGAGTGACTGGCCCAAGGTCACCCACCTGGCTTTGCATTTAAGGCAGGATGGGAACTCATGCTGTTCTGGTTCCTAACCTGGGTGGGGCCTTACCCACTACACCAAACTGACTCAAAACACACACTGTATCAATAATAAAAGGGGGGAAATTAAAACGTAAAAATTAAATATACATTTGAAAGATAAAATCCGCATCATTTTTTTCTTTTCTCTTGTATATAACATGAACACAGAGAAAGAAAGAAAGAAAGAAAGAAAGAGAAAGAAAGAAAGAAAGAAAGAAAGAAAGAAAGAAAGAAAGAAAGAAAGAAAAAGGAAAAAGAAAAAGAAGAAAGAAAGAAAGAAATTCCACAGGTGACAAATATTTCACACAATTCTTTAATTCTCTTCCTAAAAATCTTTGTAATTTTCAATATTTATTATTCAGAATACACATTTTGAGTTCTAAACTACTTTTGATAGAATCAGTATCAGGAAAGTCTAACTGATACAGGAATACTTTGTTTTGAGATTCATAAAGAACATTATAAAAGCAAAGAAAATGTCCAAATTATAAGGAAAAAAAACAATACGCTAATTATTACACTAGGTTATACACATAGGCAGAGTTCATGACTGAAAAGCCTGGGACAATGAACATAGCTGTCCCCAAAAGTTTCAAACATACTAAGCAGATTAGGGAAATCTTTCTTGAATTCTGTGGCACCTCCAGGCTAGGGAGATTACTATGACAAAATGTAAACTGAGTATGCACTCAAAACAGGCCGTAATCATCTAAAATTTAATAATGAACTAATTATGAAAAACTATGAAAAAATCAACATTTATTATTATTGACATCTAGGCTAAACATCTTCCATTAATTACTATCTGAAAGTTCTTGTAATGAAACCATACTCAATCAATAATTTTTTTCTTTTCTAAGATAATTTTGGATATTTTATAAAATGTTGAAGAAAAAATAATGAAAATGCTTTCAGAGTTTTCCTCAATCTTCAAAAGGGATAGACGACAAAAACATATCTTAGATCTCTAAAACATAATCATTATATCACTGAGTATAATTTCCAAACCATTTCCAATGACATCTTGGTAATTTATAGAAATTTAGATGACTGGAGAATTCATAACTTGCCCATTTAACTTTGAGGTTATAGAAAACTGGTGTCATTTTCTAAAATGATTTCCATTGTGTTGTTTTAGCACCCATTTTTTTGGGGGGGGGAGGTCTGTCATTCTGCCTATTCCTATATATCAGCTCATTTAGCTGTCAAAAACAATTTACAAACCTGACTACCATTGTGAGGTATGAACCTTTTTCTGATATCCATGCAGAAAATGGAGCATTGCAATAGGTGGCCATGTTACAGCATCTGCTAGGAAATCAAGACTGCTGGATGCTTGATTACACTGTGCAAGTGATGAATGGAGTGGGAGGGAAAAAAGTCTCCAGAGAAAATATCTGAAGAAAGTAAAATTGCATCTGAGAAATGAAAGGGTTGAAATGCTATTTGTGTACAAACTCGGTTGCCTTTTCAATACTATATATGTAGTTTTGGAAAAACAATATTACAAAGAATACAGAAAGCACATATTTCTTTGTTGTAAATCACATGGGAATCCTGGAGATGGTTGTGTTTCATATGGCTTTGTTTATTAAAATAGGCTCTAATCAGGATTTCACAGAAAATCATATTATCCTTCTATACCCATACAATCTGTATTAATATAATTATGTCAGTCCAAGATGGGTCTGTGATCTAATTTTTCTGCTCCACTGATATTAATTTGTAAGAACTGTCTTAGGAATAAGATGAATATTATAAAGGTTGGTACATCCATGCCTAAAACAAATAAAATAATCTTGAACAGGCACAAAATGCTATTCATACTTTATTTTTTTTCTTAGATGTTGTACCTAAGGACTAGTTAACCTATAGAAAATCATTTGGGCAACATAATTTGTCTCTCTGTGTGTCAGTATAAAAATATTAATTGTAGGAATAATTGCTAAAAGCAACATCCTATCCAATCTTCCTTTTCAGAGATAAAATCTTCTGACTTAAATCAGTATATAGCAAGAGTGGCAAAGGCAAGTTATTCACTTTGTTGCAACTGCTCACAATATATATTCATACAAATCAACACAGCAGTGCTCGGGAAGGTATGTAAATACCATATGGCAATATGTTCCATTGTCTAACATTTTAAAACTCCCCAATGATTGTATGATCTAAAACTAGCAAACACAGAATAGCTATACCTGTGCTTGGTATGATTTTTTTTTAGCATCTGACAGGATTATACCAAGTTCTTTCTAGGTGAGTTATTTTAATTATTTGTAGAGGTTGTTCTATTGACATATTGTTGGAAGAAAACACCGTGTTTCAGTTTGGCATGGGACAGTTGAATTAATAATATCAATGTTGCTTTGCCAATTTGTCCTTCTGGCGACATACATGTTTCCGTATTGGCCACTGCAGAATCTCCAAGGTTATTCAGCCTTCATAAAACCAGCTGTGTGCTGAAGTCCCACATGCTGTGCAGCACACACCATTAATTAATGATTTCATTATAGAGATTGACTGAAATTGAAGCCAGAAACAAATAGCTTTGTGTTTTAGAACAAGCCACGCTGCGTTTCAATGAGCTATAAGAGTAAATGAACAATAAGAGGTTGGTAAACTCAGTTTAGTTCAAATGTTTATGACAAAATATCAGTGCCATAATGTAAGTAGAATCCCCACTGAAACAATTTAGATCTCTACAGACAATTGAATGGTTTGCAAACTGCAAACTTAATCTTTTAGTAAAAACTTTTCTGTAATTTCACGACTGTGCTCTGAGAAGGATTTCATTGTGGAAGTCCAAAGGGTTCACTGTATTCTAAAAAAAAGGAAAGTACAAAAGAAAGGCATAAAATAATGAAGTGGATAGCTAAACCTGAAGAAGCTGTGTCATATTTATGGTGTGCATAGTCAACTCAGAAGATACTAACAAAAGATTTAGAGAACCTTAGGTACCACCTGAACATGTGCATTTAGTGATATATACACATTATAAATTTGTGCATCAATGAATAATAACAACAAATCCAACATTGGCAAATATGACTCTACACACACACATACATACACACACTGCCATATAAATTTGTTTAATAAATAAATAGCTGATTGTGTTACTGCTGTCGTGGGGGTGGGTTATGGTTTTTATGTTTTGGATTTTCAATATTGTAAGCCACTTGGAGTCACCTGTGTGTGAGTTAGTTGCCAAATAAATTTGTTTAATGAATATATAATAAATATGTTTATTGAGAGGCTACTCAACAATGTGAATATATTTTGGTTTTTTTTCCTTATTGGTTTCTAATTTTGGTTTACTTTTCTGCATGCTTTTATAATAAATTGATTTTTTTGTTTAAGAATCTTTCTCATGGCTCAGCCCACTGAGCTATAAATTGAAGACAAATGTTATATCTGTAGAAATTTTTTAGCCACTCAGAAGCTCCCTGCAGTCTTCCCAACATGAAATAAAATTAAATACTCATTCTATTTCTACCAAACCATTATTTCAAGCAAGTCTCCCTGTACAATTTATAGAAGTTGAAAAAAAAAAGAAAAGAAATTACACTGAGTATCTAATAGTGACAGAATGAAATGTTTCCATATGTGTGACTTCCACCTTACTACAATGTTCAGGGCCTCAAAAATAGTATGTCCTTTAGAGCATACAACCTTAAGCTCCATTCTCCTAAGTTCAAAGGGTAACAGGATGCCAGCTGATTCTCACTCTACTGATGCCTACCAATAATTTATGCAAATATATAATGATGTTGTTTTTATTATTTTTAATCTTCTCTTAATATATTTTAATTTAGTTCACTGTTCCTAAATAAAGCAGTGCAGGAAAATAGAACTAGCTCATAGTAGTTTGGGATTGAATTTCAAATAATCTATTTATTTATTTATTTATTTATTTATTTATTTATTTATTTATTTATTTATCTATCCATTCATTCATTCATTCATTCATTCATTCATTCATTCATTCATTCATTCATTCATTTATTTATTTATTTATTTATTTGACTTATATGCCGCCCTTCTCCCCAGACTCAGGGCGGCTTACAGCAGAAATACAAGTACAAAAATATATAAATCATTTAAAATAGTAATACAGTATAAAACTATACCCACTCATACAACATACAGTCCCAATCAAAGGCCCAGGGGCAGAGCGCCGCTCACACGCCCCAAGCCTGTCTGCATAGATGTGTTTTTAAGAGTTTTCGGAAAGCTAGGAGGGAAGGAGCAGTACGAACCTCTGAGGGAAGTTGGTTCCAGAGGGCTGGGGCAGCAACAGAGAAGGCCCTAACCCTAGGTCCTGCCAAACGGCACTGTCTAACAGACGGGACCCGTAGGAGGCCAACCCTATGTGCCCTAACCGGTCGCTATAAACATTTTAGAAATGATAGAACTACAGAAAAGATGAGAGTAAGAAAGTCTTTTCTTGTTCAGACATAGAAAATAAGAGTGAATGAAGTATGCCCATGATCGCCAACTTAATTATTTGATATACCTTATGTAGCGTTACCCCTCAGAGGCCGCCAAAGCCCAGAAACTCCCAGCCCCGCTCCCCTCCATCGCGCTCTGCAGCTGTGCTCTCAAGGTGTTAGTAAAGTGTCTTTTCTAGCAGAAGCTCTCGTCGTCAAAGGGGTGGCTTTCAGGAACAAAGATGACCAGCCCCTAGCCCCAATAGTCAAAACGTGATGGTGTTTAACAGCCCCAGGAAGTCATAGCAGCAATAATCAATGATTTCATAGTGACCATTTGGAAACAAGTGGGGTGGGGAAAATCCTGGCTCCAGGCAGTGATAAGCACACGGACGAAGGTGGTCAGCATTCTGCAGTAACAGCTCGCCTCACAAGGGCAACTCCCCACAATGTCTATAACTTGCACAAGTAACAATAATCAAAGTTTGGATGGTCACTAGTCTCCAAAGAAGTAACGACCAGCTTCTCCTTCTCTTCTGTTGTCGCTCGCAATCTCAGGTCTCATCAGTGTCAAACCCCCTTCCCCTTTTCTTTATTGTTAAAATCTGAATTTAACAATGCCAGCAACTTTCTCTCTCCTCACTCTCTCTCCGCTCGGGATATCCCCCCTGCAAAAGAAAGCAGTAAAATTCCACCTTTCCGCTTTCTCTCACTCTCTCCTTCCCTCTCCTTCACAGAAAGGGATCAGCTAAAACCTCAAATCCCTCTTCAACTTCACCTGGTCTCTCCCTGACAACAGCCACAACAACCACCTCCACCCCATTTCTTTCCTCCTTTTTCTTTCCTTTCGCCCGAACCACGCCCACTGCACCCAAAACTGGCAGCAGCTGTCCTAGCTTCCCTCTCCCCAGGTAGGCTCCTGCAAAGCCTTTCAGCCAGCCCTGCTACACTTATATCTTGATCCTGATTCCTAACAAACAATCAGACTGAATCCAGTTAAATTTACCTTCTGTCATTGTAGCTAAATTAAATGCCCAGGTTTTTTTTTAATTGTTTATGGTTGTTTGTCTAAAAGAGACTGTAACCAATTTTTGCAATGAAATTTCATAGGATTACAGCCATGGAATACAGTACTATATGTCTCCTCTTAACAATATAGCCACTTTCTGTTTGAAACATTTGTATACTGAATTTGTAGCTTTGTGCTCTAATATGGTTTAGAGCATATTTTATATTCTCTTCTTGGTTTATGCATTTGAATTAAATAATTATCAACTGGAGAAATCAGAAAGCTGTTCCACATTGTTACTCAATTAGTCTATGTCAAAGGTTGCAAGCACTGAAATATAGTCTCATATTTTAAGTCCACTCAGATTCAGCTATTGGCACTATCAATATGTTTTCTGCTGCTATTGTATCCCCAAGCACTAGGATTTCATTGTACCAAGAGACACACCAGATTACCTCTGTGTCAGTCTTGTTTTTTCTTCTTCTATTGCCACAATTTCTTCCCAAGCATTTGCACAGCGAATCAAATCCATCCCTGATTTAAACCTTTACTTGCTTCAGTAACTTCTTCCATGAAATCTGCTTTGCTCTTTGTCAGCTTGTTTTATCAGCTATCTTAGTAATCAGCTTCAGAAATAATTTGTTGTTGCCTGTTCTGATGTTTCCCTCTTTTGTGCATATCAAAATGACAAAGCAATCAGATCCTCAAAGTCCAATTGAAAAATAATTGGAAATCCAAAGTGACCCTGAATGTTATTTCATAAATAAAGAACATTAAAGTACAGAATATCCAAGTGTGGAACATTAGGATTAGTTAGAATTTTTTTTAAAACCAAAGTGTATTAAATGTGCAAAGCTTTCATTTAAATGGAAAGGACAACATGCATTTATTGGGACAGGCAAAAGATGAAGAGAATATAAAACAATGGAAACTTCACATCTTTCAACAAAATTGAATGCTTTTATTGCACTTGCATTTGTATCCTGTCCATCACATGCAATTTTATTCTGTTTATGTATAGCTCGTTAATCACAATCTTTTCCATATATCACATCTATGTACCTCCAATTTTATGTCTATTATACCTCCTTCATTAAGAATTGTAGGTGCCTACAATTGCATATATGTACACCCACACCCTCCCTTCCTCAGATGGCTTGTTTATACACTCAGTCTATTAAGAACATGACACTTTTAGCTTACCGGTAGAAGTGCTGATCAACCATACTGAACAAGTGAAACTGATGCTCTTTAGCAGCACAGTGAGGGAATCCAACCAAAGTGATGTGTAAACATTGATTTATATTTCACAAACCAAATAAATTATGGTTTATTCAATAAACCATGATTAAGTATAGAAGACAAATCTACAGAAATAAAATACATTACAATACTAGTTCTGGATTTTTAAAATATATTATACAAAACATATATACCTTAGGATTCTAGCAGGATAAATTAAGTAAGTCATACTATTGTTAAATATATATTAGCATAGGATAAAGTAGTTTTGTTATTTGAAATCATATAATGGTTTACGCTGTCTTTTTTTGTTTAAGATTCCATCAGTGGAATACAAAAAATGTGACAAGATTATCAGCCTTCCATTTATTAAGTTGTTTAAATCAGCTTATCAGAGTTCTCCAAGAACATCAGTTGCAACTGCAAATGTGATAGATACTGAGTGAATTAAGTAGGCTGTCAGTCTGAAGGTATGCCTGTTAGAAAGATCAATATTCAGAGTCAGACAAAGGTCAAGTTTAAATTGCCAGCGGTTAAGACAAGGAATGGCAGAACACAAGAAGCTAATTCATAAAGCAGGGACAAGATGTTGGCACTGGTGAATAATTGTTATTTCATTGCTGATATGGTATATAAGTTGTTACATTCCTACATTTCAAAAGTTATTAGGGCATACTGGTTTAGTTTATTGGGCTCCGTATACTCTTTTTTCAGCTAGTGATGCACACAATATTTTGCAATGTATCCAAAAGTTCACTCACATCCTTTTTCGAAGAGATACTTGTCCCTATGCAGAAATACCTTCTTATTGTAAAACCAGTAAATACCTAGACTTTCAAAAGATTTTTTTTAAAAAAGAAACTGTGCTTGAGTATATTGGGTTTATAATTTGGCAAATTATACATAAATAGTGAAGAAGCACTAAAGCAAGGAAAAGATTTGTGTACTTTGGTGGAATTCTTATTGGAATGAGATGGGGAAACTGTTAATGCTGGTAGAAATATAGTAGCTTGTATGTAGTTTGTTGTAAGGAATGGATGCTTGTTGAAAAACACAAACTGGCTGAGTTTTATGCCCACTTCGTAGATGGAACTAAATGGGTATATCAAGCAAAGTGTAAAACTCTAAGGTTAAGATAGAAGCAAAGATGGTTTGTAACAACAGAAGGTATGACTTAAGATAATAAATGGTGTTGCTTTATACTATGTTTAGCTACATCTCCTCCCCTTTTCTCAGTAAGCCAAAGAACACCATTAGTATTTTCTCCTAATGTTCATGCTTTGCATTACATTGTTTCCCCAAAAAAGGAACTGCATAAATGGTCTGGTGTTTATATAACACTTTTTCATCTGAACTTAGATTCTTGGCAGTTTTCATAGAGGGCTCTTGAGTTTATGGAGCTGTAGCACTGATTTTAACTCTTGTAATAGAACTGTTAAGGCTATTAGAACTGCTGTCTTATACTGTCCTAGTATGTCCTTGAACTCCTCTAATGTTATGATGTATTAATGCCAGAGTATAACTAAGAACAATTGCATATTATCAGTAAGCAATAGTACACCTACCCTATTTCTCTGTAAGTCAAATATCATAATAAGATCACTGTAGATAACAGCATTGTGCCTCCTTAATAAAAGATATTTAATAATTAACAACTAAAATTATAAAATCTCTCTAGTTATTATGTTTAAATATTAATTGAAGGATTCGAGGACTCACTAACCCAGGTATTTCCTGCAAGAATAGCACTGCCTTTGTGGCCTGGATCAGAAAACAACTCTTTGTGTTCACAATTATTTATTAGGATTTATTTAATAAGTTCAATAATGATGCAAATGTATGCATACATTTTGGCAAAAATAATAGGAAAAAACCCTAGAACAATCCTGTTTTATACAGTAAGGTAGTACATAGCAGCAAAATAAAATTGCATTCATAGCCCTGAATGCAATTCAATTCTAAAACATGAACAGACCCACCACAGAGGAAATGTAATATGGGTTCAATTATTTTTTTCAGGTGATTTGTTCAGAACTGTATTGCATAAATTATATAGAGAAAGAGGCTGAATTTTATCCAATTCACTTGATTTGCTTTTGTTTGCCATTTTCAAGTTTTCTTTGCACTTTTTTCTTTCTATAGAAAAAGACATTGAAATTTTCACCAAAAAAACCCCCATTGAAACACAATATTATTCAAGAGCAACAAAATTACTTTTGTTTCTACAATATATTGAAACAGACAAAAATAGCAGGAGAAGAAAGAACTTCTGCCACAGAGTTTAAATGTGGAAAGCTATCTCCTCCTTTCCCTGGGTTTATTATCCCGAAATGGTTTGTGACTACAGTTTATACATTCACTTCGAACGCCTGCATATTTTGCTCCTTATATCCTGAGATGGTAATAACAGGAAGTGAAAGGAGGTGCTGCCTTCTGTTTCATGCATCAATAACTCATGCACATTATGCCACTGCCATCAATATGATTATACACAAAGTGCACAATGAGATAAAGCCTGACCTTCTATAGAATTGCAGCTTGACTTCAAATGACCCCTAGAGTTATGAAAGAAAGAAAGAAAGAAAGAAAGGAAGGAAGGAAGGAAGGAAGGAAGGAAGGAAAGAAAGAAAGAAAGAAAGAAAGAAAGAAAGAAAGAAAGAAAGAAAGAAAGAAAGAAAGAATCCCACTCCATTTTTAGGTCAGGTTAGACAGGATATATGTACAACCACAAATCAGCAGCGTAGAGGCCAAGTGATATTTGCCACCTTATACTACCACATCTGGATATAGTTCAAATGCATTGCTTAGATCAGCCAGTGCTTAAAGGCCAAGCCAATTTTTATATGAAATTACTAGAATCAAATGTGCAAAGCATTTCATTTTAGAATTCTTGTATATCTATTTCACCCTTCATGCAAAGAGGGCATTCTTCCAGGTGTGTTAAAACAGGTTTTGCAGAAATGATCTCTATATAATACATTTTATTTTGTATAAAATGGCCATAATTTTTACATTTGGAATAAAATCTTAGCAACATTTTAACCTAGAAGAACTAATAAAATCATTTCATTTTGCTTGTTTCATCTATCATTAGAGCAGTATGGCATAGTTGCCATTTCATGAACTCAGAGCAGCAATATGTAATGTGGAGCAGAACTAGCAGCTATTACAGGTAATATAAAACTTACATAATTTGCTGGACAATTACACCACCATCAGCCAATTATGACCTTGTGTTCTTCCCACGGCATCAATCAACCATTACATGAATGATGTCATGCACTGTATGCTTGATGATGCTCTCACAGCCTCTCTCACCTCCAGAAAGGTCCTTTTCTAGCTCACAATCTAAGAATTATATAAACTGGTGCCTGGACAAGAAATTTTGTGCTACCTGAAATATAATATAGCCCAAGAGTTCTATTATTTTTCAATCTGTTTTGAGATCCTTGTCTTTGCACTGGTGAACTGAAGACAATACATACAATCATAACATAAGTGGCACTTCCCAAAGCTATAATTGGGATATGACAGCCATTACTTATGAAACAAGAAGCACTGCAGGAAAAAAATGGGATTAAATGGAAGTCTGCTGAATAGAGATATTCAAAAGATCAAAGGTCTACAGAGGTGGAAAAATATGATTTTGGTAGCCATATCAAAGTAACACACATGGGAACAACATGCTTAAATGCTGCCTTGATGGTTAGTGATGATTTACAAATTTTGAAACTTTTGGGTTCCTGGATTCTCTGAGCTTGATTGTTTTTCTGCAGGCACTTCATTACCAGACTTGGTATCATCATCAGTTCAGAGAGTGGAACTTGCTGGTTGCTTATACAATATATAGTAGCTTGCATTACCAATTTTAGATTTGGTTCCTTCCTTGATTAGGATATTGTTTCTCCCCTGATTATTTATGAATTCCTATTTTTTACTTATCTGGTTGTTAACTATTAGAGAATATTTGGTCTAACCTGTTGTTTTCTTCCTTCTTGTATCCTCCTTCCTGTATCATTAAATGGTGAATATGTAGGTTGCTGTTGATGGCTGATTTGTTGTAGTGCCAAGGATCAGGTTTCTAGCTCTTGAAGGCTAAACTCATAGAGTTATGATAAGTTTTGATTTTCTATTTCTCACTGCTATAATTTGGGGAAGGATAAAGCTGCCCAAACACACTACATTTGGGCTTAGTATGAATTCTTGTATAGGTATAATAGCACCTTGTGTTAATAAGGATTTTGTATGTGTGTGCATGTATGCTCACGAGTGAGAGATGCATATATACACATACTATATATTCACATATTTAATCACAATCCAAACAACTATAGTACACATAATATACAATTTTACTGGGACATATATGTAACCAATATAAACTATAATCCTTTCATTCTGGGACAAGTTTTATACCATTCTTTTCCTACTGAGGCCATATTTTGACTTTTAAAATATTGACCTTTAACTGAATATCTTCAACCAGCATAAATACATCCTCAAACTTTTAATTAGCAATGCAAGCAACCTTGAATTAAAATATTACAATTTAAATTGGTCATGGGCAGTAAGAATATTGTCCATGTTCTCTAATTATATGTTATTTTTTCACAAACAAGAAAATAAATGGAAGTCTTGCTGTCCCACTCTTTCAGCTGTCAGAACAAAGAGTTTGTCAATTACTCGGTACTACAGAGAATGGTTTCCTTATTCCTACTTTTTTAATAATTCCAGGAGTTATACTTCCCTAAACTACTCACCATCACTATTCTGTAAATGGTTCTCTGAGCAGACCGTATAAATTCATTTAAATTGATTTCCCAATTTCAGATTCTACTCCTGTGTTAAGAGTGATATTTAGTTTTATTCTTAAAATTCTATTAGATAAGAATGCATCTTTTATTTTTCAGGACTGATGAAGGCAAATACTAAAGAAATTATTTGTTCTATTTTTTAAAATAACTGCCAATATCAGTTACTAATCTTGTTTCCAATAAAGAATGAATTTTGAGCAGGGCTCCTTCTAAAACAATTTGATGTATATAGAATTCTTAGCAATATAGCAATGATTATGTTACCACTGCGATCATCATTGCATTTCTTTCATCATTTTGCATTTGGGCAATTTCAACAATCCTAATTTCAATTGTGTTTTCTTCAAACATTAAGCATACTCATTTATTTAATCATCCCCTTAATTCTTCTCTATGTAGGGTATCAAGAGAGTTTCTAGAACTAGACCAGTTCAGCTACCAAATACTTAATTGATTTTTGTATTCTGCTACATTCCAAAGGCTCTTGGCAGTTTATAGTATCAAAATAGCAATTAAAAATATATATCACTAGCAAAAAAATGCATTAACCTAACCCATTATTTTTACTATTCATAAAAATGCATTCATACTGAGCATTAATATTAAAAAAAAACTGGAGACATTATATAATCTAACTTTAGTTTGATTTTCATTGAAAGGAAACATTTGCACTTTATAATTAAAAATCATAATTAAAAAAATAGAGCTTAAAGCACAAGCGCGCATATACACACAATATTCCTTCCCTGACACAGCTTACAAAGTGAGAAAGAGCCTGTGGCCTAGAGGTTAACATAGCTGCCTAAAGTGCAAGCAGCCCAGGTTCGAATTTCAGAAGGGTATGTTTGGCTGATGAAAGCTAATTAGCTCGAAATAGCTATTCCATTCTCCCTTAATTCGTTGTTAGCTAACTGAAGAGAGCGGAATGAGCTCAAAATGGCCATCTTAGTCTCCCAATTTAATTCTTTAACTCTTTGTCAGAAAAAGAAATTTGGATTTGTAATGTTTCGTAGTTGCGACTTGAGCCTGCTTAACGCCCCTAGTTGGGGGGCTGTAAGGTAAAAGAGATTGTAAAAAGTAAAACTGCAGTATAGCAGTTAAAAATGTCAAGGTGTAATCAATCAGATGTCTGTCTGAAAAAACTTCCTGCATATACTCTCTTGACTAGGCTGGCAAAGAGGGGAGGAGAGCCTAAGGCTTGGTGGTTAAATCACTGCCTAGTATGTAAACTGCCCAGGTTCGAATCCCATAAAGGTTGTGGCTAACTAAAGAGAGCAGAATGAGCTTGAAATGGCCATCTTAGTCTCCCAATTTAATTCTTTAACTCTTTGTCAGAAAAAGAAATTTGGATATATATATATATATTTACAGTTTTGATGCCAAATATTATTAATAGATGATTATAATCACTATCAGAATACACACAGATCATATATAGACCAGCTGAGTATCAAAATCTGCAACTTTTTATGAAATAATGTATTTTGACTTCTTCTTATGCCTGCCAATCTTTATTTTTATCTTTATGGCATATACAGTACCACTGCATTGATGTCAGTGACATTTACATGAAAAAAATGCTGTAATATTTTACTTTTAAAAAATCACCACATAAAGCAGCTATTTATGCACTAACTCCCAGCTAACTGTGAAATTCTGGTGGTGACTTCTCTGCAACTGAGTGCTTTGACAAACTCTTTTTTGGGCTAGCTATCCTCAGAGTTGGAAGATAACCATAATGTGATACATAGTCTCTTTCCTGCTGTCTTCTGGATGTACTAAAATAGCCCAATTTCATCCAACAAGGAGAGATGAACAATCCCAGCAGGAGGGCTGGATTTTAGTTGGTGGTTTTGCCCAATTGCATAACCTTTTATCAGTATATCACAATCAAATTTGCCAGTGCAAAATGCTTCATATTGTGAGAAGGTTAGGATGAATATGTTGCCAGGAATATAAATCAGGGTGTTCAGTTTTCCAGAATACAATGTAGGAAAGAGTATCTATACATGAGGAAGATGGGATTTTTTTATACATAAAGATGGGATTTTTCACACATTTCAGACAGTAAAGAAGAAAGTGGAAAAAGGAATAAGTGACAGAAAAGGACAGAAGGCTTTCACAAGTGACAGTTCACTTTAAGAGATTCATTTCAATGCTTTGGTACACAGAGCATGCTACTTATGTCCTTTTAAACCATGATTTGTTGAGTAAACAATATTGGTTGACTAAACCATATTTAGTTGAATTTGCACTTTGAGTTAAAACATAAACCCACAATGGCTGGGTTCATACCACATGTCAAAGCAATACTACACAAACCACATTATGGCTTTGGGTGATATATAAACCCACTTATTTTCTTCTATTTTGGACTTTTAATTTTATTCTAAGTAGACAATTTAAAATTGCATCCTTTGGTTACAAAGTTAAACATAGTTAAAGGTGGATGTCCCATTAAATACAATGGGATTTATTTTGGAGTAAAAAGACATAAGATTGCTCTGTTATTTTTCTAGTTAGGATTTTTTTCTCCTGAATCTCAGAATAGTTGGACAGAAATCAGATTCAGATCTGCAGTGCATTCTAGAAGATTAATATTCAAGACTGAAGTTGTTTTAGTGATTAATTCTAAATATACCATAGACATTGAGTATATTTACAGTTTCTGAACCATCTCACACTGATTAGGAATTCATTCCTACTTCATTCATCTTTTTAAAAAAGTATTTTCCTTTCAAAGAACCAAGATTAATCTGTGTAAAGAATAAGGAAAGGGTGTATAGGAATGGTTAACTGAAAACCAATGGCAACCAAGCTATGGAACAGAGATGTTGTAAGAAAAAACATGAGATAACCCCAATTTGATGCTATTTAATAATAGAGGAGGCAAAGAGAAACTGCAGTCTTTCAAGATCCTATTATACCTAAAACACCTACAATAATAAAGAAATATTTCTGTAAATCCACGAATTGGCCTATGTTGAAGGGCTTTGAGTAGTAAACTTCTTAAGATGGAAGGATGAGATTATTAGTTTCATTATTATACAACAGAGGCTTCAAATATAGATTTAGTAAGATTTCTCTTATATCAGAAATGCCCCCCCCACTCTTGTCTGCAAATGGAGTGGTTGGCACACTTTTAGACAATGGCTGGACTCACATAACATACCTACACTTTATATTATGGCTTATTCGTTTAGTGTTTTCTGCATTGTGTAACTCCATTCATTAAAAATCATTAACAAATCATGATTTAACACTATGCATGCTCCCAATCATTGCTGGCAGTTTGTACTACTATTTGTTTGTTTGTTTGTTTGTTTGTTTGTTTGTTTGTTTGTTTGTTTGTTTGTTTGCTTGCTTGCTTGCTTGTTTATTTATTTATTTATTTATTTATTTATTTATTTATTTATTTATTTATTGTGTTCATACATCCATCCATCCACCCCACCCTTTTTCTTTCTTTCTGTTTTAAGGAAGGAGCAATATACCTAATTCTCCACCTCCTCTAAAAATAAGATTAGGCAGAAGGAATTTGATTTGCCAGAGTTTTACCCTGTGAGCTCCCTGCCTAGTCTTGCTATTTTAGCTGAATTCAACACTAAACATTGTGCTCTTCCAGCTCCACTTGGGATTATAAATGACAATTAAAGAAGGGGGCAAAATGGAATAGAACAGAAAAATTGTAAGAAGTCAAGTACAATGAACAGCTTCAAACATTTTTTATCAGGCACTAAGTGCCATCAAACTAGTTTTTCTCATTTTCCAATTTTGGCACAAGAGCTTCTGAAAAAAAAATCATTCTCTAACTGCTGATTGCTTAAATCAGTCAGGGTCAAATAAATGTGGTTAGATCGAACAGAACATTCACGCCCCTTTCTAACCTTTCCTATTGAATATTTCTTCCATACATAATTAGAGAAGAAACATTACAGCTTAACCTTGTCTCCGTTATCCTTTGATAATGTCAAATTAGGATGTTGCTATGCATTACCAATGTATTATTGCTTCTGAAAACAGAAAGCAGCAGACATTGGCACAGTACACAACTATAAAACTGTTATACTGAAATTCCATTGACTGAGAACACATTGCTCAAATGCTGGAAGAATTGTTGTGGTTTCTTTAAATTTTCCACAAAGTGTGAGATTTTATCTTTAACATGTTAAATAGTTTGGCTTCCATAATTTAAAGAACTGTCATCTTTAAATATCTGGCAGTCAATGAATATTTTTATGTCTCCTAAGGTGGTGATCCTGAATTTAATGCTTCTGCAAAGGCCTTTTCCAGGATGACACTCTAGTTCCATGAATCTCTTAGATGTATTCTTATTATGAACACCCTTATACCCTTATTATGAATACCCTTAGACTCTCATTATGTCCTTTTCTTTTTTCAAAGTCTGTGATATTTCACAAATTTCCATGAGGTTGTTTTTAATAGCTTCCCATTTTTTAAAGTTTTTATTAAATTGTTGTTTTATGCTACAACAACAAGAACAAAAATGTATTTTTGAAAGTCAGCTGATAGTTTACTTCCAAGAACTGAAATACTTTAACAGAATTAATGAAATACATTATAAGAAGGTAAGAATAGGATGCAGTCTTTCTTTCTGAGCTGCATCATGTTTTATCAGTATGATCTCAATGAAACATTTAAACCATCATATACACTCAACACAGCCAGGAAAATGCCAGTATTGGTAGACACTGGAAGGTTTACCAAGCTTGAGACCAACATTATTTTTTTCATATGTTTTAATTTAAGAATGCAAGGCTATAAATAGAAAGGAAAAATCTGAACTATGTGGATGCATTCCCTATCTATTATTTCTCCTTATAGTAATTATATTAAGAGCCATAAAAATTCTGAATAAAAAAAAGTCACATGTCACTCAGCCAAAATTGCTCATTCCTTTTTCAAAGATACTTTAATCTAGAGAATCCTTGCCTAGAACCCTTTAGATTTATCTCCAGGCCTTGAACCCTTGATTTGGTATCTATACTCAATATAGTATAAACAGATAAGAATAGTGATAACATTGAATATTGAACATATTGTATTTTGAAAATGTATTATCTTAATATATGTATGAGCTGTACATTAGAGAAAATCATGTTCAGACACAATGTTTTACTCCAATGGATCCGAGCAGTGAGTTTAATTCTTTATCCATATTGAAATGATTATATTTAGCTTCCAGTTGTTGTAGTAAGAATGCTATAGTAATAGGGATATGATCTTTTGCAGGACAGATGGTCGTATTAAACTCAGTGGGATTTATTTGAGATAAACATACACAGGTTTGTACTTTACTTTCAGTGGGCCCCTATTAATATTGACTCAGAAATCCCACTGAGCTTGGTGAGGTTCATTCCCAAGTAGGTGAATACAGAATTTAGGATAAGCAGCACTATGGATATGACAAATGCTTAGTCTAAATTCAAACCATGTAGTTTCAACTGCCCTTGAAATATTCCTGGCTTAGCCTTGATTTTCCTAAAGATGGTCAAATGCATGCAAGAAGCCTATAATGCATTTAAATTACTGCTTATCATATAAACTAGGAATTTGGCTCAATCTGCTATTGCCCACCTGGAAAAACTGCTATATTCTTTATGACACACAATTTGGCAGTGGGGGGTGGGGTGGGGGAGAAATTCAGCTATATGTTTTCAGCATGCATGCCATGACATAAATAAATATTTGTAACAATCATGCAATACTAACCATGCATTTATCCAATTTATATCAAGAAACACCCAGAACTTCTAATATATTTTGACAGAGCCAAATCCCAAATTATTCCACAAACCCATATGAATGGGATCACCTTTGTGTCTAGCCAACTACTACATTTTTTTCAAAGAGGGGATAAATGAAGTTCAAAGCCTAGGCAAATGAGAACAAGGTGTTCTCCAAATATCCAAATCTCAGTCCTAAAGCTATGTGCCTAAGAAAGATCTTGAAATATTCTCATGCTACTACTATGCAAGTCCTATCAGACACCCGCTATATAAGGGTTAGTGAGCATTACATTCCCCGCTCAGCAAGGCCACTGGCAACTTGGCAGATTTAGAGTTGCAGGCTTAGCAGTGGGCATTGTTGATACTGGCATCCTGCCCTGCTCACTTCCTTACTCTTACCGGTATGAGTTTTGGGAGAGAGGGGAATCCAGAATGTTTAGTCTGGCTGGCACATTCCTGGATTTCTATGATAAACAAAAGATCATAAGTGGAGCTGCTTTTCCTCAGCCATATCACCAGGAGATGCCAAAGTTATCAAGCAATTCTGAAGAATGCTGAAGGCTCTGTGGGAAATGGACTAGAGTGACTCTTTTCATAAGCAAACTTTTTTTTTCTCTCCTTCTTTTGGACGGAAGGTAGAACTGTCATCCAAGTTTTTGTTGCAGTATATACCGGTAGCTTGAGTCAGAAGATTTAGCTTATTGTAAAGGATATAGACTAAAATGGGGATATAATTCTTTATGGCATAAACTCGAACATGACTTGAGCAGGTCACGTAGTGCCTCTCCCATTTTGAAAAATAAGAGATATTAAAACTACACTATATTTTAAATATATTAACAATTTATAACAAACACTATTTTGAGGAGAAATATGGAAATATCTCTTATAAAATGTCATTTCTCTCTCTCTCTCTCTCTCTCTCTGTCTCTCTCTCTCTCTCTCTCTCTCTCTCTCTCTCTGTCTCTCTCTCTCTCTCTCTCTGTCTCTGTCTCTCTCTCTCTCTCTCTCTCTCTCTCTCTCTCTCTCTCTCTCTCTCTCTCTCTCTCTCTCTCTCTGTGTGTGTGTGTGTGTAGGTAATTAAAAGGTTATAAGAGAGGGGATCTTTCCTTATTTTATTCTTGCACCAACAATCTCAAGAAGTAAGCAGGATTGGCAAACATTTATTCCAAAAGTCCTTCCAGTAAGTTTCACAATCCACTGAGGGCGTGAAGAAGAGTTCCCTTGTTCAAATCCAACATTTTAATCACAATAGCAGTCTAGCTTATTGTTGAATACTACAATATTGCACACAATTTCTTATTGAAAATCTGCTATTTGCAAGTACTTCAGAAACTTCTGGTAGATCGAAGTATGTTTTCAAATAGCAACTTTCATATTTAAGAAGCTTATTGTTAGCAGTATATAAGAAAACTTAGATTTGAGAAAACAAATGCACCACAGAAGCAACTTGATTCTCTTTGTTGAAGCAAAGAAGAAACACAATTTATTTTGATACAGTATTTTTACTGGCTTAAAGTTTCTCATTGCCTCCTGTAATTTACCAACACTAGAGAAGGCTGCAGCACAGCTACAAACTGGTCAGGATGCATTTTTGGTTTGGAGAAGAGCATACTGGAGAAACAGAGAATTATGTTTTCCCATAAGGTCATCAAAGGATAAGATGAATCTTACTGGAACAGATGAATAGCACATTTTCTTCAGTGCTGCTTGCTGAATAATGTGAAGGAGCTGCCATTTTGCCTCCCCTTCTGTTCTCTTTCTTCCATCTCCTCCAGTCCTCTCCGTAAAAAGCTTTTAGTGAGCAATCCAGAGGAGATGAGCAGCTTATCTTTTGCAGCATCCACCAAGAGCAAAGCAAAATGGTCTCTTCACTTCATCCTTAGATATGAGGTAGTTACATTTTTTGCAAAGCGGCTCCAAGGGAGTGCTTTGCTTGAACATTTATCAATTTTCTTCTCACTAATTCTCAGCTGAAAGCTAATGATCTCACATCTGTGAAACCTCTGAAACCATTACTTATACAATGCCTTTGTAAGGAAATTTACAGTGATGACATGAACTAATGGGCACGTTTTTTTTTAAAGATGCCTCCTAGTGAAGGAAGATAAGAATATTTTGATCATAGGTGATCCTTCATGAACTGCCTGCAGTTCTTCATAGGATAATTTTTCATGCATCCTTATTTGACTTCATGAATGAGAAGCTTGGAATTTCAGCAGTTAGAATTGTCTATATTCATTTCCTGCAAACTTCATAATACACTGCACCATATCCTTTTTCCCATTTCATCCTTCATTGGATCATTTTGTGCATCAATTCCCACTGCTAATTCAAATTAATTAAAATATAAAATAGAACAATTTGCACAATTTCAAAGGTCTCCTCTTCATATTGTGAGTTATGTTTCTTTTCTGTTAGTCCCCAGTGTGAACAATTCCCTTTCTTCATCAGCTGAATACACTCCAGATTCATTTACTGACAACTCTCTAGCAGCTACAGTAACACTGAAAGGGAGCAGCCTGAAGAAGGAAGCCCTAGAAGATTGGGCAGGATTATGATCATATTTCCTTTTAAATTTCATCATTTTTGACTTGTGCAATGGGATATTTCAGTTTTGTTTTTTAATTATCTGACTTGAGAATATATTTTTCAATGTTGTTGTTTTTATTCTTGTGAAACTGGTTGAAGAATTTCTCAGACTGGCAGCTTGGCATTAAATTTTCATAACGCTCAATCTTTGTTTGAAGATAACTTTATCTTTATTTTTATCCAATCATGGCCAAACATGTAAGTGATTATAAGACAACTGTGAAATTCAAGGAATGACACAGGCCTTTTAAAAATAACATTTCATGTCAATGCATTATTGATTCAGTATAGCAGGCAACCTGTGAGTCCAACAACTCACAATCATATTAGCAGTGGATATATACAAGTAGAACTGTTCCTATCCAAATAATACTGTAGTCCAACTTTTTATACTTTTACCACATACAAGTCGGCAGAGTTTGCATCATGGAGTTGTGTCTCCTTTTCTCACTTGCTTGTTTCCCCTGACACCTATGCTAAAATTGGCACAGGGAAAATTATGGTGGGTGCAGAATGCAGTCATCTAAGGCCTAATCAGAGTTAATTGGTTAGTTCATAGAGCATCTACATGGCACCAGTTAAAATAGTATAGTTTTTAGTACACTTCTGAACCCAATTTAAAACCTCACTTATATACGTTTGCTTCCAACAAGCACAATATTAGCTTGTCCATTGTTGAGAACAATTAGTGAGGAAAAAAAGAAGCTACTCTATCAGTAAGGTTTTTAGGAAAGCTCTAAAAACTAATTTATTTCCTGTGATATTTCCTAAGTAATTTTTATGAAACCATAATAATGCCAGGTTTTTGGGTGTTTTTAGAATTTAAGGGAAATGTTTTGTTTTATTCTCCTAGGTATTTATTAACTTTGACATATATTGTTATACCATTTTATTCTGCAAGCTACTTTAAGAATATCTGTAACATCAAAGCATTTAAAACACAATTTAGGAAATATCCAAATCATGCAATGTGAAATTTGAGTGTTCTTATATTTAGCCTTAGATAGAATGCAGTTAGGATCTTCTTAACAGACTGTGGATAAATAAGATATCTGTGCTTTCAGGTTACCATGCCATTGATGGCTGAAACTGTTCCTGTTTGATTTTTAAAATGGGAATATACAAAGCAATGCATAGACATCTGAGCCCCCCACATATAATTATTTTGCAACCTTTAAATAGAGTGAGAAAAGCATTTCATTATGTGAATTCCTTAGGGAACACAAGAAACATAAGAGACAATGAAGGTTAATTTCTTCCATACCACTGACTCCTTATTTTTGCATATGTTGAACTAAATTCATACATAGAAATCAAAAGGGCTTGTTGATTGTAAAACTTCACCCTGAATGCTACTATAGCAGGTTATATGGAGACCAATTGATAAAAAGAGGGGACAATTTATAAGAAGAGGGGAAAATTCATTGTTTTCTTCTCTGCCTACTGGACTAGTCTGCCATACAACATGCTAAGGACATGGTGTGGCGTAAGTCAACATAAATTTCATCTCCTGATCAAAATACCCATCTACCGGTAGCAGTTCTCCAATTGGAATTGTATGCTACTCTGTTTAGGTGGCCAAGACAATGTTAATATTCCATCCATTCCATTGTCTAAAAGTAGTGATGTGGCCAAGGAAATAAAATGCGTCAAAATGATAAAAATATCCATGGTAATATTATTATCTAAATTATTATCTAAATTGTGTACTTGTATTTTGATACTCAAAGGAAGTATGTAAATCATAGCATTTGCATGATGAAACATCATGCATGTGTCATTGTTTAACCTTCTTTCCTCATCCTGCAGATGTCCAAACCCAATAGAGTCACCTCTTGAATGGAGGTCTTGTGCATGATACTGGATTATCCTGGGTACTTTCTTTGGAAAATATCAATGCATTTATAAGATTGCCAGTTAGGAGTGGCTCATGTCTTTTGTAATGATCATGAACTCATTGTAATTACTGCAATATCCACCTCTCTTCATGCAGAATAGCACACCTTGAAAATTGGTATTCCATTCAAGTTGAATGGTAATTTGTAGGTGAAAGACCTATGTGTGATCCCTTTGTCATAGATAGATAACTCCATGGTAATTTTATAATGACAGCTGGTATTATGTCTGTGTGGGTGGAGAACCAGTTAAAGATAGTTTCTTCTATGTGCCTGATGGTTTAGGACAGACATGTCAAACACAAGGCCCGGGGGGGCAGATGCGGCCCGCGAAGTGGTTTCATGTGGCCTGCGAAGCCATCCTGGAAACAGTGAGGGAACAGCCCCCGCTTGCCTTGGCCCTGGCCCAGGCCGGCCAGGAGCCAATGTACAATTTTGTGGTGGCCATCTATGCTGAAACACATTCAGTCTTAGCTCCACAAGGCCGTCTGGAAACAGAAAGGAACCAGCCCCTGCTGTATTGGCCCCACCCCCTGGGTGCATGCAGGGAGGTGTCACCCTTTGTGAGGAATGAAGAAATGGACTATGCCTTGGTGCTTGCCCCGGTCCCATCCCCTTCTGCCAGAGACCCTCATATCTGTCCCACTCCTGCCAGGCCCCCACAGGTACCCTTGACACGAATGATGTAGAGCTGGCCACGCCCACCCAGTAGGCCACACCCACTCCATCCACACCTACCCAGTAGGCCACACCCACCCTGGCCACACCCACCTGGCCCCCTGAGGACAACCATAATGCTGATGCGGCCCTCAATGAAATTGAGTTTGACACCCTGGTTTAGGAGGTTTCTTAAAACATTTGGGAGAATTTCCCACATTGTCTGTCAGCAATATTGTAACCCTGATCCATCCATGGACTATGAAGACAGCATAAAAAGCCCCTATTATTGTTCCTAAAAAAGAGTCTCTTTCTTATCACAGAGCCAAATCAGCTGAGAACTGAGTGTGATAAAATGTATCAAATGTCTGGTGAAGCATAATGGGAGAATTTTCAATGTGGATCATTACAGAGTGAGTTCCACCAAAAATTTAATTTGAATCCTTGGAAGAAACAGTGTTATTTTTCCTACATATAATAGGGATGGCTTTACTTTGCCATACAATATTTTATTTCATCCCTACAAGATGCTGGAGAGTATGAATTGAAAAATTGATGACTTGTGAACAATTTGAATGTTTCTTTGTGGATAAAGTTAGTTAGACTCATCTCATTTGGACTTCAGTATGGGGCATTTATGGAAATATAAATGTTGACAATTATATGTTTTTTTTTATCCTGGATTGTTTGGAGGTTGTAGAACTTAAAGATGTAGACAGAAAGTGTTACTTGATATCCTGGTCCATTAAATTCTGCTAAGACAGTGTTTCTCAACCTTGACAATTTTAAGGCATGTGGACTTCAACTCCCAGAATTCCACAGCCAGCAATGCTGGCTGTGGAATTCTGGGAGTTGAAGTCCACATGCCTTAAAATTGTCAAGGTTAAGAAACACTGTGCTAAGACATCATAATCGATGACCTCCAAGGTCCCTTCCAACTTTATTATTATTATAAAGAAGTCGGTCAAAGCTTTCTTGAAAAATGAATGTGTTTCACTGCCTAAAGGACACAAAAAAATATCTCTGCTGAAAAAACAATCCCTTCACCCAGGAGAGTCCATTTCTAATATTCATGTTCTGCAAAAAAATAAAAATAGAAAGCTCAAAACTCTGGACAGAATTAAATTATATTTTTCCCATTCCAAATGGGCTTTTCTCTGAGATTAAAACTGCTTTGATCACATTGGTGAATAAACTACTTGAAACTAGATGAGTGTGTATAACCCTACTTCTTTTGGATCCCTTGGCAGATTGTAATATAGTTAATAACAACATCCTTCTGTATTATCTGAGAGAATTGGTCCTTGGGGAGCATTGCTTTACAATGATTCCAATCATCCTGTTGAGTCATGATCAGGAACTACTGTCTGACATTTGGCTGTTGATCAGAATTCCAGCCTGCTTTTGTCTGTTTCCAATTACATTGAAACCATTCCAAATTTTGGAGTTAGAAAATCAGACTAGACTTGACATTCTATTTCTAATGTGGTTGCACTTCTCCTGAAAAAGCCGGCTCACATTGTAAGGTTTCTCTGTTATCCCTAACAAACATTAGATTCATATGTAGAAGCTATTGTGAAGATATCTTTGCATAAATATCCTCAGCATGATTTGAAAAATGCTAAGCTGCTAATTGTTGCAAGACATAGAAATCATATGATGTTGATATTAAAATACATGACCTATTTGACAATCATTTACAGACCCCAGGGAAACGGGTACTGACCTATAAATCCCTAATTAATTAATGGACTACCTCTCCAATATGACCTGTCAATTATTTAATATCTGCAGGATAGGGACTTTTAAATGATACTACTACTGTCAAGACAACTGTCTTTATGAGATGTGGGGAAAAGCCATATCTTTTGTTGCAGTCAACTCAGGAATGTACTTTTTCAGAACCTGCATTTCCTACCCTCTCAAAGTTTAGAAAAAAATATATAGAAATGAATTCCTTTTCCCAGGCCTTTGATAAAATATTACTTTCTTTTCATAGCAAAATTAAGGTCCTGGGGCATACACAAACACACACACACACACATCAGTGGTTCTATACTGTATAAATGAAAAACAGATCATAAAGTCATAACAAATCAAGGCGGATATACATGTTCTAGGATAATGTTGCATGATCCAATCTGGGTCGGTCACTGGGACTAGAGGCTTAGTCTTCCGAGCTTTCGGACTTGTGAAGGATCACCTATGAAGATGGGCTCCAGCATGAGCCCAAAAGCTCAGAAGACAAAACCTCTGGTCCCAGTGACTGAGCCAAATTGGATTTTGCATAAATTCACAGTTTAAAACTAAAAGAGATGTGCAACAGACCAGCAATGAAAAAAGACCAACAGTCAACCGCTCTAGTTTAAAATTGCTTAGGTGAAAAGCCAGCTCAGGTGAAAGCATTAACAATTGTTTCTTCTGGATAGAAAATGTTGCTTGGTTTTCCCCATCCTAAAGAGATGTCCAGCTCCAATTTTCCATACAAAAGCAGATTGCAAATCATGTTTTTTTTTTCAGATACATGTGATCACACAAAAATGCATCATTTGAAAGATGTATACACTAAGCTTGCATTACAAATTTATTTCTTAGAATAGATAACAATGCCTGTAGGTAAGTATTTGCAAACCATGGAACAATTGAGAAATACCCTAAAACTGACTTAGACTAGAACAAGTGTTTTAATAGTATTGCTCCAAACCATGGCACACTATTATTTGAAGAGAAAAAAAAGTTTTTTGGGCTTTTTTTAAAAAAATAAAAGCAATTAACGTATCCTACTTGATAGATAAATTGGCTCATATGATCTAAAACTAATTTTAGTTAGACTATTCTATTACTATGAGTAAAAGATTAAAAGAAAAAGAAATTTAACTATAACCTATAGTTAAGAACTACAGTTAAAAAAAGGGAGATGGTAATAAAAGCCTTAATAAGCAAACTTAATCTGTATATTATTGTAGAAGTGTCGCTATAAACCTAACAGAGTTTTTAAGTCTATTTTAATGTCTTTTAATGTACTCGAATTTGAATTTGAGAGGCTAAGGCTTCCTCAGTTTTCTACTGTCCCTTCTTCAAAGTTTAGGTCCTTTTTGTAAATTTTCCTTCTAATGGAATAAGATACTTCTTGGAAAAGTGTAGAACTCCTTAAATTGGATCCCTGCTGAAGAACAGGTGTGATTGTGCTATATCTTTGGCTCTTTTGACCCTATTTTAAATGATTTTTGCACATTTATAAAATGTGTTTCTACAAGAAAACAACCCTGATCATTCTTTGGAAGGGCAGATACTGAAGCTGAAGCTCAAATACCATGGCATCAAATGAGAAGAGAGGAGTCATTGGGAAAGAACCTGTTGTTGGAAAAGATTGAAGGCAAAAGGAGGAGATGGCAGAGCATGAGATGGTTAGATATGTCATCAACATATGCAATGAACATGAATTTGGGCAAACTCCAGGAGACAGTGGAGGACAAGGGGGCCTGGTGTGCTGTGGTCCATGGGGTTGCAAAGAGTCATACACGACTTAGCAACTGAACAATAATAAAATACAATGTGTGCATTTATTAGATTTGAGTTCTTTCTATAGGATCAAAAAGTGGCTTAATATCATGACTTGGCATGACTGGAACATATTTCAGTGTTTTAAAAGTAAGTTTACAACTCTGTTAAACATTTAACTTTCACATCTTAAATACATAGCCAGTGACTAATTAAAACAACCTTTTCAAAATGCCATCTATTTCCAGGATTATGTATTACCTACTCATTCAGCATAAATATTATTGGATGAGAGCTCTCAAAGAAAAGATTGTAAATATTTGGAAGAAATCTTTTGGATCTCACAGAAGTGTGAACGCAGCATTTTTCTGTTGTTTATTAAAGTAGTCTGTCTTTTTTGTCTTCTGAAGTCTGAAAAAAATATTTCTTTAAGAAGTTAACTGTTAAAGCTGCACCGTCTAATTTTCAGGTTTGTGTGGAATTGGTGTTAAAACAATTGGTGTTTTAAAAAATAGCAGAGTGATGCTTTGCTCCTTCTTGTGCAAGGTCCAATTCATTTTTTGAAGCAAACATTGTTGCAATTCTTCAAATGATGTACTTTGCAAATTCTCGTGTGTGCTTCAATAAACCTCTTTCAAATGATTTGTACAGCCATAATAAATAGTGGGTATAAAATATATTTAAGCTAATAAAAACAAGTATTGCTGTTTCAGCATAACAAATTTATTCAAGATCATATCTAAAAGTCATACAGAAAAACAGATGAAGTTCAAACTTTGAAAGACTTGGGTTCTATTCTTTTCATTTCTTTTATTTTAATCCCTTAGTCTTTCAGCTGTTTGTATTTCTGGGTGGTTATTTCTTTTAGTTCTTTTCAGGACACTAGAAACATTTATGACTCTTCTGCTCCAAGATTAATTATACTTCTTTACTTTTCTTAACTCTTAATCCAGCCCTGATTCCTTGTAAATTATCTGGGCATCTAACATTTATTCCTTCCTCCTGCTAAAACTTTGATCCTATCCAGATTCAACAGCCAGAAAATCAGATTATTCTCATAGAATTTACATATCTTAAGGCATTTCTAAAGAGTTTTATGCTTCTGCTACTCTTTATTGATCCAGAATTATTTGATGGACAATTGCTTCATAGCCAGCAAAGGAAAGTGAAGAAAGGGAAAATAAAAAGATGGATATAGCAGTGATTTAATTCCCTCCCAAACCGATGTGCATTTAAACACAGCTACATTAAGCTAACAGAATTTGTGCTGGTTTAACATATTAGGTAAAATATAGACAAGCTTTGAAATTGTAATTTTGACAATTAAAATGAATAATCACTCTTTTGAACTTATTTTTTAAGTTCAAAACCTAAACTTTGACCACACATTATCATTTGGGCTGGTCTTTCTTTTCAGTCAATAAAGAAATAATTCAGACAATTGAGAAGTGAAAGGTGGTCTCTACCACCATGATAAACTTTGCAATAAAACTCATCTCAATCCAGTTAAAACTCAAAGGAGATGGCACAAATTGCATAGTATCAAAATAAGCTGTACTTAAATAACAATCATTGTCCATTTCCTTAATCTAATTGTCTGGTAGACCTGCCTGAAGAGTAAAGAAAATTGAGTTTCCTTTTAGTGCTATTGACAGAGGAAAAAGACAAACCATCAGTTAAGTTACAGGTGTCCACAGGAAGAGCTAGACTCATTACTCCTGCCATGAAGCCCTCACACAAGTATTTCAAACCAATATTGTACATCATTTGGACCATGATGCAACTGACACAGATCAGATCATTAATGCAATGATATTATGACTTGTACCAAATGTCATGATTAATTTTTAAAAAATTATTTATCATATTTAGAGACCACCCATCTCCCACGACTCTGAGCAGTGTATACATAGACATACAAATATAACAATTGCATATGAATATAATGATAAAAAAACTAAAAAACAGAATTAAAAATGGCAGGAGAGGGCTTCAGGGTACTAATCAGCACCATAGGTGTATTCTTCTCTGTGAGTCCCATGCAAGTTGGCAGAGCCAGGTTATCAAGCATTACCAAAAAGCTGGGAGTCTGGAAGCCCCTCTCACCTCTGGTGAGAGATTGTTCCAAAAAGTGGAGGTAACTGTAGAAAAGGCTTTATTTCTGGACGCTACCAGTCAAAAGTATTTAACTGCTGGAATTGGCAGCATACCTTCCCTGCATCACCAAATGGAACAGGCCAGTGTAAAGAGGTGGAGACAGCTCCACAGGTAAGTAAAATGTAAATAATATTTCTTGTATTTGCTGAAATCTGATCCTCTAAAAATTGGAGCCAAATTTAATCATATCTGAAGCAAACCCCTTCAAATCAAAGGAGCAAGTCATGATTATTAACAAGACTCTTTGAAGGCATAATTAATCTATTATAAATGGGGCTAAAACTAAGACCAATTATACAAACACATACATTATTAATATTTTTAAAAGATCTGTTCTTAATATGTAAAATTTCATCTTTCAAAATTGTTCATGTTATTTCACAGACTTAGAGTTGATGGGGTCTGTGTTCTAACAAAAATGATTTAATGGTCTCTGCCTGATGGTGTGCAATGAAAGGTACTTTTAGTAGAGAAAAGAAAGTTGGTGATTTTTCAGAGGAGAATAAAGATTTAAAAATATGCAGTATTTTATTTATTCAAAAATTTAAATTGCCCAATGGCTGAATTTCTTTAGGCAGATTTCATTTGAAAAGTGTAAACATGACTGTTACAACCAAATTAAAATTTCAGGGAGACATGTATAAGGGAGAAATTGTGAGGAGTTATTTTTAGCTCTCTTCCCAGCAGCAACTGTCTTGCAACATACAGATCCAATTACAATTTTGTTTTTGTTGGTACTGTCTAAATAAATACAGTATAAATTTTGGACACTTGCTGCTACTCATATTGTGGCTATTATTATTTTGCTTCCACAGAAATTAATAAGTCTCAAGAAGACACAGTCAAGAATGTTGTACCTTGACCTGAATTTGCAGTATAACCTAATAATTAAATAGTATTTGAAGAGTTAAAGAGAAAATAGCAATTTAACATTTGTATACTAGAAGCAGGTTCATTCTGCTGAGCTTTCAACATATACTTTTTAAAGTAAATTCTATTAAATTAATCAAATTTCTTTCTGCTGAGTAAATATAAACTGGATCAGTGACAGTCTAAATGTATGTCTCTACATGTGCAATAAGTATGTAAAACTGTTTCACTATGGATGAATATGTCTAGTTCACTTTCTATTACTGCATTTTTTACTATTGTAAATTCTTTCTCCATCAGTTTCTCTTAATGCTACATGTAAATTACTCGGCATGCCAAAGTTTGTGTTGTCATCATCCATAAGATTCAATCTTTCTCATGTTGACAGGAAATCTGTCCTCTGCCTGAAGTGATCTTAAAATGATGTTGGTGGATGGAAGTTCTGGAAGATTTAACTTCCACATTTAACATTTAGCTTTCTTCAGGAAAACTGCTTTGGATTTGGGTTTTGCTTTTTACCTTATGAAGACTATTTTATTGGAGGAGGTATTTGAAAACCGGGAGTACCAGTCCCTTCCTCTGTAACACTGGCTTGCCTGAAGAATTCCTGAATGTTCTGTGGGAATTTCTAACTGATAGGATTAGGCATTCTCTCAATGTGTTTCTCAAATGATGGAACAATAAGATCTGGCTCAAGTCTTTCCTTGATTTCATTCTTCCTTTGAGCAGATTGTCTTTGAAATTTAAATCTTATATTTAAATCTCTATCTGTAGATGTATCTGTTTAAATAGCTATATAGATATTCCCTTATCTAATTTCTTCTGGAAATGAGGACTATCAAATACAAGTTTGGAAGAATAAACCTCTGGTCCCAGTGACCAACCCAGATTAGAATTAGTAAATACAGTCCAAATGCTGTATAGGTTTTACACAGTTTATTAAATCTGGATAGATACCAGGCTGGTAACAGGGCAACAGCAATTTGCTAGGTTTTCTTGTTTAAATTTCCTGTTTTATTATTTAAAGTAGTATATATTTGAGTTTGGATGCTGTTTCAACCTCAACTGACTCTGGATGACTTATAAAAGTTACATAAATGAAATCAAATATAATAATTTAGACCAGGGCTTTTCAACCAGTGGTACGGGTACCACCTGTGGTACATTGGCACCTGGCAGGTGGTATGCGACCATCCTAGAAAAGTGGTAGTGGGGGAGGGGAATGAGCTGAACCGGTGGCAGCACCACACAAGCCTGAGCGAGAGATAGCTAGAGAGGGCTAACAGTGCTCAGTGGAAGTGCCAGGATCAGCACCAGGCTCCAGCTGGACCTCGGTGCTGATCCTGGTGTTTCTGATGAGCCCTGAAGAAGCACCAATCAGCTGGAATGTTGCAGCATTTCCAGGGTCCTGTGATTTACGTTCAGATGCTTGGCAACTGATTCATATTTATGACAGTCACAGTGTCCCAGGGTCATGTGAAGTGACCAAAACCTGCTGCAATCACCCAGCAGACGGGGGAATAAAAACCAAACACCCCCCACCCCACCCCCACTGCCAATCATCAACAGAAATGCTCACAACAATGAAAACCTTGGACAGGAGGAAGAGCGCCGCCGGGTGGTTAGGCAGGTGTCTTGTTCGGCTGTGGCTTGGGGGGCACTTTTTTCAGTGCCATTGTAACTTCAAAAAGTCACTAAGCGAAGTGTTGTAAGTCAAGGACTACCTGTACTTTATCACTTTTTTCCTTTTTTTTTTTTGGTCATCAAGTTTTTGACACCTTGCTAGGTGACTGGTGGTACTCGGATGTTGCCATATCCAAAAAGTGGTACAATGGGTGAAAAGGTTGAAAAGCCCTGACTTAGACTAAAAGAAATTACAAAATAATTGCAAGATGGCAACCTAGATCATATTAAGGAGAGTTCTGTCCACTCTACCCCAAGGCCTGGGAGAACAGCCAGTTTTCTAAGTCATTCCAGAATACCCTCAAGGTGGGAATTATGCCTGAACTCAGGCACTAAGCATAGGCACAGCTACAAAGAGGAAATATTTCTTGGGTATGGAAAGGTGACACTATTTAATTAAAGGGACCTGGATTATGCTCACTCTGCTGGATGACTCCAGATGTATAGAAATTGTGAGACATAAGTGGTCCCTCAAATAACTGGCTTTTATAGGCAATAGTCAGCTTTTTGAATCAAATTACTTCAGTAAGGATGAAAAAATACCAATGTTTTCCTGGCATTATCTCTATGAGGCAATTCCCAAAATGGGCTTTTGTTAAATCAGGTTCACTCTGAATCTTCCTACAGGGGTGCTCCAGGCCTCAGCTGGACCAGAAAACCCAGAATTCAGTCTGAAAACCCATGGAATCCATCACTTGCTTGAGATGGGTCAATTAAATAGATAAATTGCCCTTCAGGGGATAGTGAGCTAGAAGGCAATCAAAGAGTAATAATTTGATAATTTGGCACAGGTTCATGGTTGCTATGGAGGCCAAAAACTCCTATGCCTCCTCCAGATGGCAGATTGAAACCCCCAAACATCTTGGAGGTTCCACTGTTAGCCCATCAATAAAATCCAGCAGCTTAAGTAGGGATTCTTCTGGGCAGAAAGTAAAGTAATTCACCAGCAGCAGCCCTAACTGTTCCCTAGAGCCCAGCCACAAAACTTCACATTCATTTATCTGTGGAGCAGAACCTCTGAGAGTCTTCAGAGACTTAGGGTAACAAATGTCAGCACAAATTATATTGCATTTCAGTTGTGATTCAAATACATCATGAAATAATTTTAATACACTCATAACCAGAGCTTCCTGTTTGCTTACCAAAACAATATTTTTGCTTTATATCTACAGCTTTCCTCATTCTCCTTTCAGGTAAAACCATGTTCCACAGTTAACTTTTTTTTTTATTTAAAAAGCAACTTTTTATTAACTCAATCACCCATAATTTACAACCAAAGCAACAATCCATGAAGCTGAGCTTGGCACTGCTCCTCTAGGATTCTTCCGCTCCTCCAAGACCTTGTAGGATTTTCAGGGAGATGCTTCATGAAGAGAAGAGAGACCTCTAAACTCAGCCAGATGGCTTTTTCAATCACCCACCTTCCTTTTGGATCAGCTGCTCAGACTGACCAAAAGTTGGGAGACCTCAATAGGAAGAATTATTCCAATAAATAATTCGATTTACCATATTCTCCATATCACCCATGCTAGCAATTTACCTGCTTGCAGGAAATGACTTAAAAACTAATCTCAGATAGCAGGGAGGAATCGGCCATCAACCAATAAGGAGATAGGTTCTGGGCAATTTGTGCTCTAGAAACCTAAGACGGTATGCTGACCCAGGACTTCAGAGTGCTGCCCTTTTCAACTGCAGAGCTGGCAGTGGGGAGAAATCATTTTCCCTTCTCATGAGGCAACTTCAGGGCTCGCACTGGAATTGTTATCCTGAGGGGAAGCACTGGCTCCCCGTGGGGTGACTTCAATAATACGAGGTTTATCAATGATGCGAGCTGTCTGGTTGCCCTTCTCCACAATGCCAATGATCCAGGCTTGGTGTCCTTCTCCATATTTAGGTGACTTTATTTCAGCACAGAAGCGGGCAGCTTGCTCCCGGGGTAGACAAATCAGCAACCCCCCAGAAGTCTCTGGAGAAGTCCCTTGGAGGAGCCTGGACCGATTGCCACATGCTTTGCTAATAGCAGCCATCTTGGCAATGATGGGTAGATTATGAATGACAAATGATACTTTGCTGCGCTGCTGCTTGGCCAAATTCTGTGCATGGGCCAGAATCTCAAATCCTGTAATGTCTGTGGCAGCATGGGCATTGAAAGTATGCATCAAACTGGCAGCTGTTCTGTTCAGCACGGCCATACTAAACATGGCTTCCTGGTAGGCCAATTCCACATCTTCTTTGGAGACCACCAGCTTAATCTTATTCCACCACTCTGGATTATCTAACCACTGGTGAGCATTTACAGCCACTTGAGTCCCCAGAGGCTTGGTAAGCACAAGGACATCTCCTGGAACTGCACTGTCTGGCATAATAAATTCATTGGGCTGGCAAACAACTGTTGCAACCCCACCAACAATGATCCAAGGATTCAAGACAGTCTGCCCGCTGGTTACTGAAGTGCCACCATCCTCCGCTGCATCCCGGAAACCTTTGATGATCAGAGGCATGATTTTTTCTCGCTCCTCCTCAGTCATTTTCTGGCTTATGCTCAACAGCATAAGCATGTTGTCACATTCTGTGATACCCATGGCATAAAGGTCACTCAGCACATTAGCACAAGCAATGCGGCCCATCATATAAGGGTCTTCTACTAGTGGGTAAAAAAAGTCTGTAGTCTGCACCAAAGACAGCCCCCCATGCCTCAAAGGAATCACACAAGAGTCCATTCCAATGCCGAGGGTGGGAGGAGGATTCCCGGCAGCCCCCATATCCCCGGCCCCGGCCAACCCAGCATGGGAAGTGCCAAGTCCCTCCAGGAGTCTGAGCAGCGTCTCCTGGGGGACTTTGCAGCCTCAGCCGCGCAGCTCCCCGTAGCTGGTGAGCCTCCAGCCCGGGCTCAGACCCACCGCCTCAGGCTCAAATGGCCGGTAACCAGGCGGCCCCTGCGGCAGGGCGGCGGGACTTGGAGCGGTGGTTGCCGCCAACGAAGGGAGGGTGGCAGATGGAGAACCGGCCAGAGCCGCCATAATGGCTCCACAGCAGAAGCTCCACAGTTAACTTTTTTTTTGCTTTTCTCCTAGCAGTACGTTGAGGCTATGATATAAAAATGGAGGTTTGTGTTCCCAATTTCTTTATAGTGATTGCTTTAAGAATACTAGATGATGAGCTCGGTGGAGTCTTCGTGTGGAGGTCAACTCTTCGTTAGGAGGTGTTATTCTGCCAGAAAACAGAAGCAGGACTTATATTGACAATGGCTTCCAAAATTTTTGAGACTGTGGGTAAACTCGGCTTGGGACTGGCAATAGTTGGTGGAGTTGTCAACTCCGCTCTGTATAATGTGGATGCAGGCCATCGGGCTGTCATATTTGATCGATTCCAAGGTGTTCAAGACATAGTGGTGGGAGAAGGAACCCATTTTCTCATTCCTTGGGTTCAAAAGCCAATAATTTTTGACTGCCGTTCCCGCCCTCGCAATGTGCCTGTAATCACTGGAAGCAAAGATCTACAGAATGTGAATATCACACTCCGAATCTTGTTCAGGCCAGTGATGACTCAACTCCCCCGCATTTTCACCACTATTGGCGAAGATTATGATGAACGAGTATTGCCTTCCATCACAACTGAGATCCTCAAATCTGTGGTGGCTCGCTTTGATGCTGGGGAGCTAATCACACAAAGAGAGCTGGTTTCCAGACAAGTGAGTGAAGACCTCACAGAAAGAGCAGCAACATTTGGACTCATTTTAGATGATGTTTCCTTGACACACATGACATTTGGAAAAGAATTCACAGAAGCAGTAGAAATGAAGCAAGTTGCCCAACAAGAAGCTGAAAGGGCCAGATCCATAGTGGAAAAGGCTGAGCAGCAGAAGAAAGCAGCTATAATTTCAGCTGAGGGAGATTCAAAAGCAGCTGAGTTAATTGCCGATTCATTGGCTTCAGTAGGTGATGGCCTTATAGAATTGCGGAAGCTTGAAGCAGCTGAAGATATTGCTTATCAGCTCTCGCGGTCCCGTAACATCACCTATCTGCCATCGGGACAGTCAGTGTTGCTTCAATTACCCCAATAAGTGTCCTCCAACTTCACCCACTGTCTCCCCACCCTTTTTTGTACTCTTTCCTTGTGGGAGGGGAGACAAATTTGCCAAAGTAATCCTAAGCTTTCTCAATTGGGTTAAAAATATAAGAAATTAAGGCTGATTGAAAATCCCTTCAAATAATAAAGGCAATTGTTCTTTATATTCTCCTTCTAGAGTATTCTTTTTAGAAGATCAATACTTAGAATAAAAGCTGTAAAGGATTGCTGAATTGGTAAGATAGTGCTGAGTAATCTAAATTATACCTCTTCTGGAGAAAGCAATGTTGACTGTCAGCAATCTGTGGCCCATAAAACAGTTTAGAATATATTCCATTTATAGCCTGATGTTAATGCAATTGCGGATCATGATTACTTTAAAAAAAAATCATTTAGCACGGAAGCTGCCAACAGTGAGAATATTATTTTTCCTTTCATAAACCATCATTTTTTTAAATAATTGTGTTTAATAAAGTATGATATTAGCAAAAGCTAAAAAAAAAAAGAATACTAGATGATTTACTAGAGTTCCTCCATAGAAATAATCCTCAAAAGAAAGAGAAAAGATGGACAATAGTGCACCTGAAACTTATTTGCCATAGCTATATGACATTTTTATTCAGGTCTGATGTAGTTTAAAGACTTTTATGCAGAATATTATGAACAGAGCTACAGTCATGCCTCACTCTGCAGGAGGTGGTGAAAGATTAAAGCCAGGCTGTAAAGATTCTCCTCACGTGGCACCCAGAAGGGCAAAACAGTCAAAAGAAAGAAAAGGTTAGGGTTCTGCCTATATAAATGACAGAACTGCTTATCCCCAGGCCTGGGAGGGGGCAGGTAAACTCTGCATGGAAGAGACTCTTGAACTTTACTTAAATGAAAAAAAAAAGATGATAGGCAGATGTTTTCCCTTTAAATTACAGTTAAAAAGGCAGATAGTATGCATAGTTTAAGGAAAACTATTGGAATGAACAATTTCACATAAATTGCCAAGTTTATGAAAGGGAGAAGCTTTCCTCACATGATTCTGAGAAGTTTTCACTGGATCAGGTATTTAGAATTAACTATAGAGGAGTCATTTCAAGAAATGGCTTGCAGTATGAAAAGGAAGACATGGAGGAATAGTTGTGTTTCTGTTCAACACCCAGTACAGACGTTTGGTTCAAAATGGATTCCAGTGCAGCGGGATTTGACATTATTTTCCAAACTGAAGCTGGCATGCTAACCCATACATACTGGTACCTAAGAATTTCTTTCTCAGGGGAACTATCACACCACAAATATCTGCTATTGGAAATCACAGATGAATTCTCTGAATATAAAAAAACTTTAAAATGGCAGTCACCAAACTCTGTGACCAAAGCAAGTTCATTCACAGATGCAAGGTAGATAGAATCTAAAAAGTGGGGCTATTTTAAGAGTGTTTTGATCAGTGTGAGAAAAGTAGAAAAACCAGGCCAACAAAAAGATAATTTGTCTCTGTAATTTGACACATTAGTATTTGTGATTCCTTAAAGTGCTTGCTCAAGATTTTTAAAAAATCTATTAATATTTCATAATTGCAGACAATTATGAGACAGTAATTGTTTTAATCAGTATAAAAGCTGAAGATTAAGATTTTAAACTTGTGGTTATTCCTTACCAGGAGCAGAGTAATGCTATGTCACTGTGTTAACTTCATTTGGATTTGTGTGAATGTTATCATGTGTCAAAGTGTTAAAAAATCTTTATATTACTTTTGTTTTGAAGTTTTTGAATTGTATATTTTGAATTGTAAATCTGAAAGTTTTAGTTGTTATCATGAGATTCCTTTCAACTGTTTGAATGTTTAGAAATTAACAAATCATAATAAAAGTCAAAGTCTGAAAATCATGCATAAAATAGCTTCACAGAAATGTAATATTAAACCACCAATAGTTAGAACTTGTACATGATGCCTCATTATCAAATCTCTTTACATCAAGAATGTTACACCTTACAGTGGAGTTGTTCTTTTAAAAATGGGAATATTTATGTTTTACTCTAAGTAGAAGTTTCTTTGTCTGAACAAGTACAGATAGGAAGAATAAAAAGATCAATATCTACAGAATTTACAAAAACTATGATGAATTATGGTTCCACAGAAGATTTTTAAATGAAATATTTTCCAATTAAGTATCAAAAGCATCAGACCACCTTTGGGTTCAAATCGTAAGCAAGATGAGGCCTTTTTAATGCTAAAATGAGAGACAAGTAAAGAGCACCAAGTTTGTAGAGTAGATGGGGAAGTCCAAAAGCATCCCATAAGAAAGCAACAGGAAGCTACTTTACTGTTGCCATGAAAATGACATGGTTGAGTCTATGAAATTATCAGAGTTAAGTCTGACCCAAGACAATATACTTTTTTCCTTTTTAAATGTGATTTAGTGTTATATAACATCCTATACTCAGAAATGGCTCAAAGTCAGAAAGAAATGTAAAACAGAGAAAAATACTCTGCATTTTTGTGAAGAATATAAGCTTATTTTTCTTTGCTTTCTTTTATTACAGCCTTTAGCTGTCATAAGTGTATTTTAATGAATTATTTTAGGGTTCCATATTTGGTAAACCATTTGAATTACACTAACAAACTAAACTCTAAGTAGTAAACTAAGCTACTTAACCATAATGAAAGAAGGAAACACATTGTGGTCACTAGATATCCCAAATATTATCAAACATATGTTACATACAAAGAGGTCCAAAGCACCACATTGCAAATATGTAAAGAAAAAAGCAACGCTGCCATTTCAAAGTAGCAACAGCTTTCTGTTATTCAGATCAGATTACTTTGAAATGTAATTTTTAATACAACATATTAGTATCATTACATTTCATTTTTATTTTCTGCCATTGTCCTAGTGAAATTTCAAATTCCTATCAAACTATTTAAATTGCTGCTCTTAAGATTGAAATACATTTATCTTTTTCATCTCCTTCTATTGTTGGGCTTGAAGATGCAGTTGATTCTAATTATTCCAATCTAACTGCTGACTGGAAAAAGTGTTCAGAGGGATGACTCTTAAGTGGAGGTCTCTACATTGGTTATCAAAGGCCTTCTCAGCCTAATTCAAGTGCTGGTTTTAACATTTGAGGTCTGTGTGGCTTGGCCCTCATGCACTTAGTACAGCTTCTCTCCTGACCAAAATTAACCTGTCCTGTGGCTTCTCTGAATCCATCTCTAGTGAAATTACAACACTGGAGTTCAGAAGCCCATCTTCTTGGTGACAGCCTCCATGTTATGGGATACTTCATCACTTGCTCTAAATGTTTATAATTCATAATAATGTATAAATTGTGTTTTCCCTAAGAAAGAAGAAAGGAGTTAAATCATCAATAAGCAACACTCTTCCTTTGCTTAATATAGTATTAGTGTTTTCTTTTATGACATACATGATATTAAACCTTTCTTCACAAGTGCACCTTGAGTCAAGGCCTGATGTAATTGGATACTAAGAAGAGGGGTGGCAGCTAATACCTTAGGCTTGTAAAAAGATTATGTGTCAGCTTTTTTGCTGTTGTTTTTCAGTTTTATCAATATATTTATTTACAAGTAAAGTTTCATGTTTACATAGAGATTGAAAATAAAGATTTCACATTTTAAAGAAGCTTCCAAATGTTACATAACTCTTTGTGACAAAATATGCATACACATTCAAGAAAAAATGCACAAGTACAACATAGTATCATGTACTACAGGAAGGAATTAAATCACATATAGTATAAGATATCATCTCATTTTTTAAAATAAAATAAAATAAAATGTTTCCCCTGTGCTTATTATAGAAAAGTAATGACAAAGCAGGCCTATCAATTGTGGATTTGAAGATAAAAAATACTATCATGATTCAAATCCATCAAAATATTTATTTTGAGTGGGGGGGGGTTGCCATTAGCTGAGTAAAATCTTATCTTTATCTTTAAAGAGTTATAGAAAAGGTATTAATTAAGTTTGTTTTTAGCTAGCCATACTTCACAGGATTTCTGTTGAACTCATATTTCTTAGAGGAATGTCATAACTAAAAATTCTTAGACTTATTTTTATGTGAGTGGACTGGGGCATGGAATTGTTAAATTGTGGAACAGTCATAAGAAAATGAGCCTGCATGATCTTACTTTCATAGATGTATGCAGGGACAGAATAAAGCAGCAGACTTGTTATATGTAACATAGCATAATAGCCAAAAGATAAAGGTAGAGACCCACTTCAGACAATAAAATATTATCCTAGTATGGTTCTGTCAATCTAAGCATTAAAATAGGCTAGGAGGTTAACAAACTAGTCAAGTAAAGTAGCAGCCTCCTCTAGTTCTGAAAAGCAAGCATCACATTCTTTGTCTATTTTATAACTGCATAGAGAAGTGGTTCTATTCTTTCACTAGAAAAATGAGTGATTCTCTGTCATGAATGAATAATACCTGACAGACTTATACAATTTTTTATCAAACAAGCTAAGAAAACACAGGGGAAATGGATTGCCAATTCAATTGTTATTGCATTGGATTATTCTCTATCCATTTTTTGCTCTTTTTAAAAAAATAAAGAACAGACATAGTATGACCTCTTTTATATTTAGCATTTTCAAACCTCTCTCTCTCTCTCTCTCTCTCTCTCTCTCTCTCTCTCTCTCTCTCTCTCTCTCTCTCTCTCTCTCTCTCTCTCTCTCTCTCTCTCTCTGTCACTTTCATACCTAACCTGTTAAATTCAATACAGAAATAGATAGTGCAATTTGGATGCCCTCATTGCTTGCCCTACAGACAGTGCTAAAGAAATTATTCAATATTATCAAGTCATGAGTGATAGCCACTAAAATGCTTAACAGAATCAGTGAACCCAAGAGTACGATTTCATGGCTGGAACCTTGTACATTTTCTCATTTCCGACAGGAGTTGAATATAGTCAATCAGTTAGAGTCAGTGTTCTGTATTATTTACATGGTATTGGCTCTGCAGGCAAGAGACACGAGTGGACTGCAAAGGATATAAATTTCCATTACAGTCATTTTGGTATTGCTAGGTGCAATCTGTTTCCTTTTTTTCAGGGGGACATTTTATCAGGATGATAAACACATGTAGAGCAAGTGTTCTGCAGATAATAAATACCAAAGAGTCAAAAAGCTGACATAGCAAAGCAAATCTCTATCTCTAACTCTTCACACCTTGATGAAGACTCAAAGCAACTCTAACTTGACATGCATAAATGTACAAGTCTTAAAAACAAGAACTAAATCTTTGAATAAGTCTTGGTTAAGCTGAATGCAAAAAGAGTTTCAGTCCAATGGATTCTTAAACAATAGCAAGGAGATCAAAGGAGCCTTATTTATAACTGTAAATAAAATTAGCCAATGTATCTAAAACAAATTTTATTTTAAAAAGGCTACTTTGGACTTTTTAACATCCAAGTATATCATATAAAGTAAAATTTGATCACCATAAACATTTGTCTTACATTAAATCCAGAATAATAATACAACACAAAATAATTCTGTGTAAATGTAGCCTATTGCCAAACATATGGAGAGAAATGAATAGATGAGGCTTCCAATCAACAAGATGGACTTTGCTAGCAAAATGAAGCCCAAATCCTCAAACTTTATTTTATCCATAGTGCCTCTGGATTTCTTAAAAAACAAAACAAAATCTTGTGCCAATGAGAAGGAAAGGTCCTCCTCTCCTGGTGCATTAACACTTGCCTTCAGTAAAAATAAATTTATTTATAGAAATAAACCTCTTGTAGAGAATCTCCACATTTGACATAAATGCTACGGATACTGTAGAAAGAACAGTGTTTTACCACTGCTGCAAAACTAGCATACATGCACTTAGGAGTGGAAAAGTAAGAATTACCTGTCTTTCTGACATGACATAGAGGTAATTATGATCTGTGGAAAAGGCCATGTCACGGAGGATATGACTCCCATCCTTGAAAATTGGCACCGTTTCATACTGAATGCCACCATGAGGAGGCCCATCTGCTCGGATCTAGGATAAAAGTCAGACATACTACAGGTTAGTCATTGTTACTGAATTTGAGGGAGTAGGCTGATATCACTGTAGACCAGAAACAGAAATCAAATATAGTTTCATACACTGCCTGTTAGAACTGAATCTAAACATGGAATCACTTTTTTGAAAATTTGTTATTTTACAGTAAAATAAATGGCCTAGAAACCTCCTGAAGGGTAGCATAAAAATTAAATAAATAGCCATCTAATTAGACAACATCCTGTATGAGTTCTGAATGCATGAACAACAAACTGGAGTGACAAAGAGGCCCTTAACTTCCTACTCTTTCATTTTAATCCCCAAGCATTCAGTATGAAAGGCAGTAGGACTCAATTTGACTGTCATTTCCTATGCAGTCCATGTTCTAATAAATCAGGGGCCAGATTGCAAAAATAGATTACTTTCTGATCTTCTGCTGAATACATAGAAATTGGGCAGAGAAAGAGTTACAATGCACAGGTTGAATGTACACCCTAGCACGTGTAAATTCTTCAGCATATTTATTTATCACCTTCAAAAATTTCAGGTAGTATTCTCCATGAAAATAATCCAAGAATTTCTTATTTCAGTATGCTTCTGCATGTATCTGCATTTGTCTGTATGAACACACGTGTTTGTGTGTGTAGTTCTATAAAACCTGAACCAGTTATACACAATATAAATATATATCACGGGAGTTCTCATACCCAAGTTGGCAATCTAACTGAAATTTAAGGATAATAGCTAAAGCCTTAAATAATTACAAGCTAGCAGAAATTTGTATTGCATTTTTTAACAAAACAAAAACTTGGCTCTCATTAGGATGCCAGATGGATGCCTAGGGTGGTCACTTATAATCACTTTTAAAAAAGGAGAAAATCATGATGAAAAAGAGGATCATCAGATTTACACAAGTGGCAGGTGTTAATAGTTACATTTTTGCATTTTTTTCCACATAAAATATCTTCTGCTGAACAGGATATGTGATCAGTGAAAGGCTTAGTTTATTATCAAGCTCTATCAGCAATCTATAGAGGCTTGGATCACCTCCAGCTCTGGAGACCTCTAGTCATAATAAAAATAAAAGATGACAGCACTTGAAATAAAATATAGAACAAAAGTACTGCCAACATAAGTGAAACATAAGTTTAGTGCTTTTTTGTTTGTTTGCTTTTAGGGAGAAAAAAAAGCAGAGGTTTAAATTTGATGCTCCCTTTGGGAATGAGCCCTAAGTCAAATTACTTGATACCTTTCATTCAGAATAGTTCTGATTGTTCTGACCTTTTCAATCATCAATAATATTGTCATTTGAATTTTCTGCCTTAGATATCAAAGTCAAAATAATTGATTTAGTATCTATAATTTTTGTTTTAATGTTTTTGCATTTTTATCCACATATCTACTTCACTGCAAAAATTTGCTCTTTGAAGGAAAGAAAGGAAAACAAACTCACATTTCAGCAGGCAAACTACTGAAAAGACCATTTGGATATTTTCTTATGAAAGTATCCTGGTCGGTTCATATTGATGATATATTAGATTTAGTCATGCAAATCTCACTCACAAGAGAGAATCTCTTTAGTTGTAAGCCATCCTACTGTTTGAGTATCTTCTGGTTCTCTTTTCAAATGTTAATAATTGATGGCCTTTGGGAAGAGGAATGGAAAAACACATTTTATTGCATTTTCTCTAAGAACTAACTAATATGTGAGTATTAGTTTTTGGTTTTTTTTTTTTTTTACAAAGAGATCCATACATAGCACCAAACTGCAAATATTATAGCCAATATTGAGCCATGATGGTGCAATGGTTAGAATGCAGTATTGCAGGTTATTTCTGCCCACTTCCAGGACTTTGATCCTGACTGGCTCAAAGTTGACTCAGCCTTCCCTCCTTCCAAGGTCAGTAAAATAAGGGCCCAGATTGTTGGGGCTGATTGGGTAAACCACTTAAAGAGGCCTGTAAAGCACTATGAAGCAGTAAATAAGTCTAATTGCTATTGCTATTGTAACCAGGTGAGGCAGTCCAAGTTCCATGAAGCCATCTGATAGCTTAGTGTTATTCATTGACAGGAATTCTCTCACTTTGCTGGACACAACATTGTTAATGCAGGAAAGTTTCAAAACATATGGATGCACTACCATGCTTGAGATGGGAGCAGAAACTAAACCATTGTTTATGAAGAGCTGTTCATCACAAAGAATCTGACAACTTCAATCTCATGCCTGGTTGTTACTCATCATCCCATTTTACTGTTCAATTATTTGGTGTCTGATAGTTGTGTTAAGCTCATATATTAAAAAAGAAAATTTAATATAGGCTGAATCTCCAGAAAAGGAATTACATATTTTAAACTCTAGTTTTGTTGTAAAAAAAAATAATACTAAAACTTAGAAGGAAAATCAGAACATTAACAGACCTATTAAATGAATAGTAATAATACATGTAATATTCTATTAAAAATGCTGCTTACATCCAAAAAGAGAGAAAAGGTTTTATCGTACTTGACAGACAAAGCAACTTTAAAGTCATTTGAAAAGGGCTATATTACTATTCCATTTTACTATTTGTAGGGAGGCAGACAATTCTGTCCCTAAGCCTAAGTTTTTCAGCAGTCCCTTTCTCCACCTATCATTAAACCAGCTGTTTAAAACTGTTGCCAAGACAACAGCTTCCAATGTCCTTCCATTAAAATGCCTGATTGTAATTTAATTAATCCTCATAGGCTAGCAGGCAATGTGTTGCTAGGCCTGGCATGGTGGCATTTCTTGATTAGAACACATGATTAATTTGGAGTTTCTGTATTGTCTTCTTTTCAGAAACAGATAATCCACAGTTCCCATAAAATAGGAAATACTATTCAACTGAAAAAAAAATGCTCTAAGTCAACTATAATGCTGTATCTCCCACACAAAGCTAGAGACTCTCCCTAGTTTATGCCAACAATGTCAGCTAATCTGCTGTTTTTAAAATGTCATTCCATTATCTAGATCTTATCTGTACATTATTTCAAAAAGAGGTCTTAAATGCATTTCAATGGAAAGCTGCTTCATAGTGACTTATTTGAATGAGGTTCTCTGGCAGGTTCTTCTTTATGTAAATTGACTTCAGACACTTTCACATCAAACAGATTTAAACTGCTTGACTTTATAGTTGCTTTCCACACAGCAAAATGCATATTTGTAAAAGAATATCTACATTGATTAAGATGTGTATACGTATGTAAGTATGTATGCACACATGCATTTGTTTGTTGCCCAAGGAATTCAAGATAGTGTTTAAATGTGAAGAATGGCAGACAAAGAAATAGAGTATAATGGCTAAGCAAAAATTTGAACTTGGTTCAAGTGATTTAGTTTATAAAACACTGATACAGCTTTTATATAGTATGAATAATGCATAATCTTTTTTATAAATTTCAATAAATAATGCACAATAATGCATAAATATTGGGAGAGAAAAGTGCATAAATCATCTTTATGTACTTGCATAAATAATAATATGTAGGGAATGATAAATAATATTTTCAAGGAATATCGTATACATACTTGGGAAAAACAATGTGTAAATGTAACCTATGTAATAAAAACACATCTTGTGTTTCAGTCACTTATTGATGAATATGTCCTCTTCCACTTTATATACTTAGAAGCCCTTTAGATGCCCAAAATTTTTAGTCAGAAGCAAGGTTTAGAAAGGTACATAAGAAATTGCTTAAAAAGAAACATTTTGAAAAAGCCTATACATTAAGAAAAATGCATGCAAACTACATTTATTTTAAGACGTGTTATCAAAATGCATGCAGTTATTTTTGTGGATTTATTTTTGTTGAATGTAGAAATAAAATAAAAATCTTTGATTGATAAACATATGAGAAAGTTGACAGATTTCTCTATATCCATTTGTAATTAGTCAAATATTGGCAGTTCAGCGAATAGAATAGAATAGAATAGAACTATTGGTCAAGTGTGGTTGGACATACAAGGAATTTATCTCCGATGCATAAGCTCTCAGTGTTCATACAAGTAATAGTGATAATCATAATCATAAACAACATGAAATACATTCATCATAAATCATAAGATGCAACACTTAGTGATAGTCATAGAAGCTAAGCAAAAAACATAAATCGTACTAGGGTACTAAAATCAATATAAATTGTAAGATACAAGCAGTAAGGTTATAGTCATAAGATGATAGGTAGGAAAGATGAGGTGTATCATAGTAATATAGGTTTACTAAGTAGTTTGACAGTGTTGTAGGAATTAGTTATTAAGCAGAAATATGGCATGGGGGAAAACCTGCCCTTGGGTCTAGTTGTTCTGGTTTGTAATGTCCTATAGTGTTGTCTTGAGGGAAGAAGTTGAAATAGTTTATGTCCAGGATGTGAAGGGTCTGTTGATATTTTCACAAAGCTCTTTCTTGCTTGTGCAGTATACAGGCCCTCAGTGAAAGGCAGGCTGGTAGCAATTGTTTTTTTATGCAGTTCTAACCAATGCTTTTTTTTTCTAAAAAAAAAAAAAGGTGCTGGAACTCACATATTTCATACAACCCGCCTTGCCTACCCTACAAAGTTCCATCCCAAAAAGGTGTCAGAACTCCGTTCTGGACGTTCTATGAGGAAAAAAAAAACCCTGGTTCTAACTATTCTAAGATAGACATAGACTTCTAACTATTCGTTGAAGTCTATATCTGTCTTGCTTGGTTGCAGATCCAAACCAGACAGTTATAGAGGTGCAAATGACAGACTCAATAATTTCTTTGTAGAACTGTATCAGCAGCTCCTTGGGCAGTCTGAACTTTCTGATTTGGTGCAGGAAGAACATTCTTTGTTGTGCTTTTTTGATGACATTTTTGATGTTAGGTGTCCATTTTAAATCTTGAGATATTATAGAACCTAGAAACTTGAAAATCGCTACTGTTGATACTGTGTTGTCTAGTATTGAAAGAGGTTGTAGAATAGTAGGGTTTCTCCTAAAATCTACTATCATTTCTACAGTTTTGAGCGAGTTCAGTTGAAGCTTGTTCTGGCTGCACCACAAGGTTAGTTGTTCAACCTCCCATCTGTATGTAGATTGGTTGTTGTCTCAAATGAGTCAACACTGATCAAATCACTGTTGTATCATCTGCAAACTTCAGTACTTTAACAGAGGGATCTTATAGTTATATAAGTTATATTATAAGTAAGAATGTAAGAGTATAAAACTACTTTGTAGATCTATTTTAATTAGATAGATGATAGATAGATAGATAGATAGATAGATAGATAGATAGATAGATAGATAGATAGATAGATAGATAGGAAGGAAGGAAGGAAGGAAGGAAGGAAGGAAGGAAGGAAGGAAGGATATCTGTATATCTGTACTTCCTATTTCTCTTCTTTAAGGGAAATTCAACATCACTGTCTGCAAGCATCTACATCCCAGCCAAAGATGTGGGTGACTGCAAACCAGCAGCCTAGTTAATATTTCCTCTTGACCTGGAAATGGGAAAGGGTAAATATGGAAAGATAGGAATAGTTTGGATTGGGATCAGAAAAAATGAAAAAAAAAATGGCAGTATATTTGATTCTAAAAGCAAGATAATTACTGTGCAAGAAGAATTAAATTATATGAGTTTTAAATTATCTGAGTACTATTATAACAATTTAATGTATCTACTTTAAAAATGTATTCCTAAAAAGCAAACCCCTAACCATTTATTGGTTAAGCTAAACCCACCTATTCTGCCAGATCTTCAGAATTCAGGATAAGATTTATGAGAAAAGGCATGAGTTCTGCAAATGGAAACCCACATAATTGTTTATGCTATAAAGAATGGAGGCTATACTCAAATTCAGCTGTGATGCTAAAGACTCTCCTGGGATGGAAAGAGCTTGTTTCCTGAATCAGTTCTCATGTGTGTTTGCAAATACAGTTTGAAAGGAGCCTAACAACATAATCTGCAAATCCAAATATCAATCACAGCTCAAAGCATTTAAGACCAGAACAACATTTGCACATGATCAAGTAAAATGCATTCCAGAAATTTCAATGCTTCAAAGGAGATTTGTTTAGCTAATACCCTACAGTGCAGACCACAGGCATAAACTCAAACATTATTTTAAAAGATTAGCAGAACACCACATTGTGTCGAATCTATGTTGCAGAGTAGCACCCCTGGTGATAGTATCTGATCTATTCAGTATGCTAATGCAATACAGAAGCTTCTACTTGCCTTTTATACTGATTCTTCCATTCAGCATTTTACCCACTGCCACAACTGTCATTATAACTAAGCTACAATTGGCATGCAGCTCCTTCTACAGTAGTTCTTCTCTGTAGGCTCTCATTAAAGGATGCTAAAAACTCTTTGTGGGAACTTTCCATGATTAAATTACCAACCTTTTACATTATGAATTCTTCAGTGAGACAGGATCTCATGACAAAGTGTTGATGTCAGGAGGGAAAAAAAAAAGCTGAATAAGTGCCTGCTTGTACACCAAGCTTCATGGCTTAAAAATTAGAATTTATTCTACAGAAACAGGAACACATTCAGAGGTATAAAGAAAAAAGATAGTCTCTTATGTTAGCATCCTGCACTACCAGTCCCACCAGTTTTTGATAACAATAGCCCACTAAATATTTTTTTTATTTTATTTATTTATTAAACCTATATACTATCCATCTCACTGAGATGACAATAAAAGGACAATAATTATATCAAACGACCAACTGATTCGGGGGGAAATAACTTTTTCTCTTTTTTGGGAACTGTGGAAAAGTTTAGATTTGGCTTATTTTTGTAAAAAGTTTGTCATATAGTGGCTTCATATTCACAAAAATAGCTCTATTGGGGAAGTCTTGATAAATTAAGGGAATAGTAGGAGGCTAAGCCAATCACACAATATCCATCTTTCAAAAACAACATGACAAGGCTTTCTCCTTTAGCTTCTTAGAATGCTCCGTTGCCATCTTATCTTTTTTTTTCTGGACATATGAGCAATCAGTGCACAAAAAAAATATTTTATTCCCCAACATGGTAGAATGAACAAGAGTGTACTTCAAGATTAATGAATAAAACATTGTCAACTATGAACTCATATGAACTAAGTTCACATCTTTTGCTTTTGTGTGTTGTCCGTGCTTTTCTCTTTTAAAAATTTTCACTTATTTTCCATTCCCACACTAAAAGGGCCAAATATAAATCAATATTTTCCTTGCAGCTAGTTACAGGATACTACACTTAATACAAATAATCATATTATTTGTCACAATAGACACCTAATCCATAATTAACTCTGGATTGTAGATATCTAGCAATATTATTTTCTGAGATTGCCTAAAGGGCCTAGGTTTTGTATGTATGTATGTATGTATGTATGTATGTATGTATGTATGTATGTATGTATGTATGTAAATATGTGGCAATACACACTTTGATGATTATTTCAAAAATCTTAAAAAAATAAAACAAAGCAGAAAAATAATTTGAGGAGGCCTACATTTAACTCTGCTGAGACGGACTATAATTAAAATTGTACAATAGCTGAAAGGTAAACAACATAGATTGATTCTGGATATTGGAGAGTCAAGCCACAATCATGAAATTCCTTAATTTCTTTCTATTGGTATAAGTAATAATTAAGGCAGGTCTTCTAGAGTTATTTCTTTAATATATCATATTGGTTGAGACCTCCATTTAAGTGTAACTTGCTTGGGTTGTATATGAAACTTAGTAAAATATAACCAGGTCAGTTCATATAGAGCAGGCATGTCAAACTGCCGGCCCACAGGTCGAATGCGTCATGCCAAAACCGCACCCATCCCATTGCTGGCAATGGGGAAAAAGTCCCAATACATCGTGTGATGTCACGTGACGTCAAGTGTTTGACATGCCTGATATAGAGCCACCAATAATACTGACTACACAGTGGAAGGAGATGGATATATTGCACTAGCAGGTTCACACTCAGCTTGGGTAGAAATGTTGAACTAATCTATGCATTGTGGGAAGAGGGGACTTAGAGTTATATTGATTTACTCTGAGATTTGTCAAATATTCTCCTTTATTTTCTTTCTAGGATGCATGGGTGGAGGAAGAACTATATACAGTATGTTCTGTGCTTCCACATAGCTTTTATTATCATCTTTTTGGCAACAGTTGGGTTCTGCTAAGGATTATTCATGAGGAAAGCTTCTAAATCAGGATGCAGTTTTTTAGGGCTGTTGTAGGGATAAAATTGAGAAAGTCTTTTGTAGGCTGCTTGTGTTTTTGGTGGAAAGGCAAATAAATTATAAATAATTTGATATCCAGAGGAATTTTTGGGGGCCATGAGAATAGGGAAGTTCTAATTTCCTCCTGACATTACCATAGACAGTAGCAAACTTTTTTTAAAAAATGGGCTGGAGGGACAAATGTTTGATATTAGTCATTTATGATATCATTGAAAAATTTGAGTGAGAGGCAAGAAAGACAGAAAGAGAGGGAGAGAAAGAAAGAGAGAGAAAAAGAGATATATATGCCTATAACCTCTTTTTACCAGTGTCTTATTTCAAAGAGGAAGAAGAAATAGAAAAGGAAGGAGAAATATATGAATAATTAGACTACTGCTTTTTCCTTTTTCCTTTCTTGACAGCAGGCAGTTCTTAATGATGGATGATGATGCCAAAATTTCATCTAATTTCCTGCTTTTTTACCTAATTCTTATAACATCACGTTCTAAACATTCAGATCCATTAAAAAATACTATAGTATATAATTCCCCATTTTAACAGTCATTTCTGATTTCTTGAAGAAAAAAAAATTAAAAATCCACCTCAATCATGCATGGAAGTAAACTTCTATTTGTAAAATGTCATGACCTGGCATATGACTAAAAAACACAATGATGATTTAGATGTAAGAATATCAGACTTTTTGATATTTATAACATACAACTACATAGCTTCTGTTTTTCTCTTACTACTGGTAATAAAGCAACCACCAAATTTGCTAATATCACTACTACAAAAATTGGAAGCCCCATGATTGCTTAGCAATAGGATCTTATGCTTAATGTTGATCACATTAATATTGAACCAGATAAGAGAAACACCAAACAAATAAAGTGTAACAGGAGTATAGTTGAGGCTAGACGCGAGGAGGGGAAAAAGGCCTACTAATTCAGACGTTTTCAAAGACTAATACTTAGTGTTGTATATCAGGTGCCATGATGATTGCTGCATAATATGTTTTTATGTTCAATGTTGATTGTTTTAATAAAAGAATTTTTATAGTGAAAAAAAAATTGGAAGCCCCAAGCCCCATAAATGGATGCAACTTAACTTCCTTATCTCACCCCTGACATGATTTAATGATCTGCCTTCTAGGTAGGAAGCTTCCACTTTGAAATTAAAAGTGAAATACTAATCCTATTAAAATTTTCCCCTTTAACATTAATTTCCATGAGGAAATTAATGACAACTCTTTACACACATATCCAATTCACATCAGTGTATTCAATTAACTAAGTTACCTGAAAGGTCCCTCAGCTCAGCATCTCTGTCATATTTTCACTATTTTAGCCCTGAATTATGAAAGAATAAAATCATTGATAGGGAACATCATCTCCTTGTATTGTTGTGAAGGCATCAGGTTCATTTTTTAAAGGTCACCAATAGGTTGTATGAAAATGGTACTATGTTAGAACCCCTCAGAAAGCTATTTGTCAACATACAAGAAGGAGGCCAAGTCCCACCCTCCTGGAAAACAGCCTACATTTCTCTAATCCCCAAAGAGGGAAAAGATAATGCAAAACCGGCAAATTACAGGCCCATCTCACTACTTAACACAGACTACAAAATCTTCACAAAAGTTTTGGCCACCAGACTAATGACTGAACTACAAAAAATAATTCACCCAGATCAAACGGGATTTATACAAGGACGTCAGATGAAAACTAATGTGAGACAACTGTTGAACATAATAGAGTACTTGGAAAGACATAAACAGGTACCCGCCACCCTCATGTTTGTGGATGCAGAGAAAGCCTTTGACAGACTGAACTGGCCATTTCTGACAAACCTGATCTGGGGGATGAAAATGGGAGAGCAGTTTCTCAACTCCATAGTGGCAATTTACCAGAAGCAGACAGGCCAGATCATTGTGAATGGTGACCTAACAGACTCATTCAACATAGAAAGGGGCACGAGACAGGGCTGCCCGCTGTCACCCCTGCTATTTGTTCTAACATTAGAGACTCTACTGAACAAGATAAGAGCAGAAGAAGACATAAAGGGCATACAGATTAGACAACAAGACTACAGATTATGTGCCTTCACAGATGACCTGCTGGTGACAGCCAGTACAATCAGCAAAGAGACTGATGGAGATAATGAAAGACTATGGTAGGGTATCAGGCTTCAAAGTAAACATATCTAAAACGAAGATGCTAGTTAAAAATCTAGACAACAAAGCAAAACAGGACCTGGAAAGAATAACGGGTTGTGAAATAGTTAAAAAAGTTAAATACTTAGGAGTGGAGATAGAAGCAACAAATGCGAAATTATACAAAAATAACTACGAGGCGCTGTGGAACAAGATACAAACAGACCTGGACAGATGGAAAACACTACAATTGTCCCTGCTGGGCAGGATAGCAGCTGTAAAAATGAACGTACTGCCAAGATTTCTATTTCTCTTTCAAATGCTACCCATACTCAAAAAGGACGTGGAACTGGACGACTGGCAGAAGGGCATCAACAGATTTATTTGGAGTGGCAAGAAACCGAGAGTTAAATTAAAAATCATCCAAGACACAAGGAAGAGAGGGGGATTAAAAATGCCCAATTTAAAGTTATACTACTACGCCGCAGCATTGGTGGTGCTGAGGAACTAGATCAACATGACAAACAAACGAATACTGAATATTGAAGGGCATGGTCTACTATTTGGATGGCACGCATACCTGGTGTATGACAAAAAGGCTGATACGAACTTCAGAGAGAACCCCCTACGAACCCCATTGTGGTGGGTCTGGACGAAATATAAGTACCTTCTTCACGATAAGATCCCCATCTGGGCGATACCTGGGCATGCAATAGGGGACATAAATACATCTCAAGGGCAGGAAGTGATGCCCTATAGTAAACTGGTATTAGAAGAAGAAAATGGGTTTTCATTAAAGCCACCAAATATGCTAGCAGAAGAAGGAATAGGGGGTACCTCGCTATCATATTTGCAACTGCAGTCTAGGTGGCAAAAAGACATGAGGAAAGGCTTATCCCGGACAGATGAGAACTTAATTGAACAAATTAGAGAGCAGGGGATCATGCATATCAAACGAGTGTACAGTGCTCTGATAGAAATCGACTCTGAAACTGTGCAAATCAAGACCTGTATGGTAAAGTGGGAACGAGATTTTGGGCATCTTATCACGATGGAAATGTGGGAGGACATCTGGGTGAGAAATGTAGAATTCACGAAAGCGCAACATCTAAGGGAAAATTTCTACAAGATGTTCTATAGGTGGCATCTAGATCCGAAAAAAATATCATGCATCTACCCAGACACCCAACCTAAATGCTGGAGGTGTGGCAACGAGAAGCTACATACTTTCACGTATGGTGGACATGTAGAAAAATTAAAGCCTTCTGGAGGAAGATATGGTGGACACTCCAAACCATTTTAAAAAAGCGTATTGAATTTCTACCTCAGGTTTTTTTGTTAGGGATCATAAAAGATTGCACTACCACAGAAACGAACTTAATCCTGAACTTGATCACAGCAGCTAGGCTGCTGGTGGGACAATACTGGAAGAAGCCAGAAATACCACCTATTGAAGATTGGACTTTGAATACATTTGGCAGAAATGGTGAAAATTTCGGCATATTTGAAGGACCGCTCAAATGAACAATATATGATAGACTGGAAACAGTGGATAGACTATATACAAGAAAAACACCGATCAAATAAAATGTATCTGGCGTATAGTTGAGGCTTGACGTGAGGAGTGAAGAATGTTTACCAAAACAGACGTTTACAAAGACTAATACCTAATGTTGTATTTTTATGTTTTATGATGATTGCTTCTTAACATGATCTTATGTTTAATGTTGATTGCATTAATATTGAAAAAGCGTACTGAATTTCTACCTCAGGTTATTGAATTCCTACCTCAGGATCTTTTGTTAGGGATCATAAAAGATTGCACTACTACTGAGACGAATTTAATTCTGAAGCTCGAATGAACAATATGTGATAGACTAGAAACAGTAGATAGACCATATATAAGAAAAACACCAATCAAATAAAATGTATCAGGCGTATAGTTGAGGCTTGACGTGAGGAGTGAGGAATGTTTACTAAATCAGACGTTTACAAAAACTAATACTTAGTGTTGTATTTCAGGTTATATGATGATTGCTTCTTAATATGATCCTATGTTTAATGTTGATTGTTTTAATAAAAAAAATTAAAAAAAGAAGAAAAAGAAAATGGTACTGTGAAAATACATTCTGTGTGAAAGGTAGAAAAATGTACAATGTGCAACAAAGTTCTCCCTCAACCAAAAAGAAATCTATTACCAGAAAAGTCAGTTTGGAGTGTATTAGTGATTAAAGAGCTATTCATGGCAATTTATCTAAGGAGCAAAGGGCCATTTATATCACTTCACATTTATAGCTCTAACTTCCTTCACTAAGTGAAGAAACTGGAAAAAGGTCACTTTTCAACTCTACTTAGGAGAAATGTTGATGAAGATTCTCAGCATCCTCAGCAGGTATGGATATCTGGAAATTGAGTCATAGCCACTGAACTGATTTTCTTGTTGGTTTGAGATGTTTTGCTGCTCATCCAAGCAGCTTCCTTGCTCTTAGCAGTCTACTTAGCAGGTTTGCTAAACCAGAATCCTGGCTGGGAGAAAACCTCTATTCAGTTCAAGAGTGTGAGTCCTCTTGACATTTCCTCACTCATTACTGATTGGTTAAGAAGTGAGACAATGCAGACAGTACTGTATTTCCATTATAAATGTTGCTCTATTTTGCTCAGGTGTAAGTATTAAATATTAGTCATAATAAAAATGCCAAATATAGCCACTTGTTCCTTTAATTGGAATGGAAGGTAAATAATCTTCATCATCCTCATACTGATTACAGTGCAGCCTTTCTTATACTCTATCATTATATAGGCATGTTTTTTACTAAATAATAATGATTCATCAAAGACTTCATATGTATACATTTATGCAACTTAAGAAGCAAGCACTAGATTTTCTAAAGGCATTATCATTTTGTTTATTTAATCAATCTATTAGTTAGATCAATTACAATAGCAACTTAGGTGGCTTTCAAAGCATACATAATTAGGGTTAAAATAACAAGGCAAAATAAATCAAGCAAATAATAAAACTGCTATAACCCACATCAGGAAAAAAAATGCCACCTTTATTTTGTTATTTCTTGTGTTAGTCCTCTCTGAGTACTAATGAAATAATAAAGATTTCTTTTTTTAAAAAACACATTTTATTGTTTTTTTTAATTTTTAAGAAAAAGTACTCAGGACACACCATGGTGTTGGGTAATCAAACATTCAAAAGTGAAAACATATATAAACAACTCAACTCAATACATTCACTGTCCCCTCTCTATTTCCCTCAAATAGCATAATACATTTAAAATATTCCATTTCTAATTTAAATTTCTATTACTGCTAAACCTGTTTTAAAACTTTGTCAGTTTACAATTACCATAATCAAATTTAACTTTAAATCAACAAGTTATCAATTCAGGTATCCCTTCCAGATATATTCTAATTCTTAATCTCTCACATCCCTCATTTTATCACCAATCTCATTTATTTCTTCTTCCACTACACAATAGATATCCTAATTAAAATAAGATATTAAACTATCCTATACATATATAATCTCACAATCGATCAATCTCTTTAAGATAACAAAATAATGTTAAATCTTAAATCATTTCATTAAACAAAATTCAAATTTCATCCAGCTGATTATCATGCCTTATCACATCTATGTTATCATACATAAAGGTCATCTTACTAATTTAAAATACTCAGTTAATTATTGAAACCATCCAAATCTAAAAAGCCAACCTTTTTTCAATTCCAATGCATAATAATTTTCATCAAAATAAACCTATTATTCCAAAAGGTACATTCTTAAATCTATTTAAAATATCTATTCTAATAATCACCTTCCTATATTCTTTTTCTTACTTCTGACTCTAAATCTTAATCCTTAAAACAGTCCATAAATCCAACATTGCCTTTTAATCCATTATACAATTTTAAATTTCTCTTTTCAGTCTGATTCTGGCTTTTTTTCTGTGCCAGACAGGTTTCCATAACCAAGCTTCCCTTTCAGCCAGTAGATCTATCTTTGTTGCTTGCAGTGACCTTTGAAAGGATAGGAGTCCCATCCTATGCATTAGGCATCTATTTCTCTCATCCTTAAAGCATCATTGCTTTGTAGTTTCAAATCTCAGTCTTTGCTTCTTCTGTTCCTCAAAGTTACAGATGGAAAGTTTATAAGATAGAATAAGTTCCTCTTTTATCTCTATTGATTCCTCTTCTAGTATGTTTTGATTTATAGAATAGTCAGATGTAGTCTGGACATCAGTTTGAATGTTTGAAGTGAGATTTCTGGATCTTAATTCTGTAGTAAACTCTTTCATTATAGCACATATTTCTGCAGTAGCCTCCTAAATCTTTTCCAATATAAGTTTAGAGTTTAATTGTAACTGAGGTTTCTCCATTTTGATAGTAATTAAAAAGAGTCTCTTTTTTCTTTTTTGTAGAGGCTATATTTAATAAAAGTTAGGCAGTGTCCACCCCCACAATTCCCACAGCTGCACAGCTTATTTTTTCTCTCCAAAAATAATTTGAAGGTCAGGTCTATTTCATCTTCAAAGAGTAACCAGAAGTTACAGTATTACGTTTTCACCACTTAGATGTCCTCAGTAGGTTAAAAAAAGATCTTTTCCAGACACCATTTCCTTTTTTTCTGTCTTTTAAAGTATAATGTGAAAAAAGAAATAATCTTCCAGCATAAGCTGATAGTACAGTTCTTAGAAAGAGAAAAAAAAATCTGTATCCCCCAAAAATATGGAAATAAAATATAGTCTTTAGAATTTTGTTCTATTTTTATACAACGTCTTTCTTCCCAAACATGCAGAAGCTGCTTTTTCAAGCCAGGGAAATAATTCCAACAAGGCTCTTACAGGAACAAAAAACAAAATAGAGTAGAGAGAGTAGCAAGGAAAAATCTCACCCGGATTCACCACTGGGGTTCTTAAGCTTAGATATTCTTTGACTTGTGGTTTGAAGCAGCAGGGTGATCTGCCATTTTACTGGCCGATCTTCTTCTCCGTTGGCCCTTAGAGATAGCTCGGACAGCTGGAGGAGCCGCTGCTCCTCCACAGCCGAGCAAAGCCTCCTTGACAGAAGTCGCACCCTCCAGGGCGACTTGACCCGCATAAGGGTCTACCGGCGAAGGGAAGGCTAGCCGATGAGGAGACAAGTCTCCTCGTTGACTAGGAATGCTGTGAACCAGAACCGGAAGTCTGAAATAACAAATATTTCTGTTGATATGTAGAACACTTTTTTAAAAAAGCAGTTGCACAATTAAATCAAGTTGGGGAACTGAATTCTGAGTTATAATCTATTTTATATGTGTACATATTTTTATTGATGCCTGCAGATACTGTAGTGGTGCATAACCAAGATTAACGGGTTAAAGTACTGGACTTGAGCCAAGGAGATTCAGTCACTGGGTCACTTTGGGTCAATCATTTTCTCTCAGTTCAACTTCACAAAGAAGCTGTGGGAAGTTAAAATAAGAAAGATATCTTACAATGCTGCTTAGAAGAAAGTCAGTGCATATAAATATAATTCATTAATTAAATTTGATTACAAATCAAATTTGTACAATAGAACAGAAAAAATAAACAATAACAATGACTGTATAAACCAAACAATTTTTAACTGATGACAAAACAATTGCAATATTGGCATCAGTTAGACTTCTATGAGGTCAGAGATCAAGAAATTCCTTCAAGCAATGCATTTCCTCTTTCAGTGGAGAACAAGGCCATTAAGAATAGGCTGCACACTCAATTCCTACCCACAGGGCCCCTGTCTTACCAAGATTCAACTTGAATTTATTGAATTTCACCCAGCTCATTACTAACCCCTCACACTAGTCAAGTGCCTGGGCTAGCTCATCTGCTTCAGATGACAAGAAAAATGAATTTCTTCACCTTATTGATGGCACCTCACTCCAAATTCTCTGATGACCTCACCGAGTGCCATCACACAGATGTAGAAGCATAGGTAGGTGCTGCATCTCAGATGTTATGTGGCTGAGCAAAATTCTCCCAATGTCACTTTCTGAGTCTAAAAGCTATTCACACTAGTGATTTATAGCATCATCCAGCCACTGCTGTAGCGATATAAAGCCTGTCCACATTAGTGATATATCACCGCAGCAATGACTGGCTAATGCTATAAATTGCTAGCGTGGATAGCCTCTGACCCTGTAGGCAGAGTGGAATCACTGTATCACCATGTCTGACATCCAACCCAAAGAATCAATCCAGTAAGATACTATGCAGGATGACATCAAAAGCTACAAGGAGATGAAGCAGAAACACAGAATTGTGCTCTTTTTCTTTCTGTAGAGCAAAGTTAGATGCAATTAATTATTTATTTTATTAGGAGGCAAACTAGAGCGGTTTTTTATTTTAATTAAAAAGCCATATACTAAATAAATAGGTTTATAGAGCTAATTTGGGAGCCCTTTACACCTATAGAGTACTGACATGGTAACATCGAATTCTACAAAAAGCTTCCAAAAGCCAGAGTGATAGGTAACCATGAATATTAAAGAACAATTTGGGATTGCAACCTAAAGCAGACAATTGAAGTGGGACTGCAAATCCAGCTTGACATCTCAGCCTTTTCCTTACACTGCTGGGCATAAAATAAACAAAGCAGTAAACCAGCATGAAGACAACCAAGGTTCTCTGCTCTGCTGTTCAGGCCTGGTCATTACTGACATACCTTCCTTACTTATTTGTTAGATTTAAGTCCTATCTTTCTTTTAGGACCTCAAAGAAAAAAAAAATGTTGATCCCTCTGTCACGTTCTTTTTTAAAATAATAATATTGTCTGATAACTCCTGTGTGAGATCAATATATGCAAACATATCCTTGCTGGAAGAAAACACAAACATGCTTTGTGAATCATGCACTACCCTTAAAGGAACAGTAGTCCTGGACTAAGTACAAAGAAAGTTGAAAATCCATTTTAAGAAACATGAGAACTAGCTTAAAGAGGAAGTGGGAGAACTACAGCGGAATCAGTGCTGGAAGCAAGGAAAAAATTGAGCCACAAGGTTTATTTTTATAAATCTTTATGACACACATTATTCAAGGTTTTTGTAAGTTCAACATTCATGTCATGTGCATTTTTTGCCTGAATTATACACAAGCTCACAAATCCAAATTTATTGCTTTTAAAATAATAATAAAAAAAGAAACGAACAAAAACGCAAAGACCATACATTATAAAAAATGCTTGACAAGCACTTAAAAATAAGTGAAAAAAATCACAAAAATAAACTAAAATGTACAGTATACTATATTGTCACAACAATAAAGTTTACTATTATATGCATATAATTATTATATATATAATAGTCAATATATATATATATATATATATATATATATATATATATATATATATATATATATATATATATACACACACAAACATACACATATATACACACATACACACATATACATACACACACATATATGTATATTACAAACATTGTTCAAGTGTCTATATATACTGTAGAACATAGTACATAGAATAATAGGGCTGGAAGGGAACTTGGAGATTTTCTAGTTCAACTGCCTGCTTGAACAGGAGACCCTACCATTGCAAACAAATGGCAGTCCAGTCTCTTTTTTGGCATAGATATGATCTTATTATCCTCTTTTATCTTGCGTTACTCAATTGAAATTGTCCAAATCTTGAAAGATAATGTACCTTTTTTCTTTTTCAATAATAACATTTTGTCTTTTAGTTTAAATGGAATGTGATTCAATTTTACTTTACCTAAATTTATCTTTCTATAACAAAGCTAGTATAAAGACACAAACTGAATGTAGCTCAGATCTAATAGTCGTCTCATTTTTCTTGTCCCCCTACCCATTTCCTCTTCTAATTCAACAACTATTTCAGAAGGATGCTAACAAGATATATTCCCATATTTTTAATTTATTACATTGAGAAAGTTTACTGAAAACAAAGCCAGAATTTCAGTAAGTTCATTCTTTAAAAGGTTTCTTTTAATTTGAAAAACTGTCAGACTGCACCATGTCATATTTCAGCTTGCAGAAGAAGAAGTTTAATAATGTGCCACCTTCATGCAAATGAGCTCCTAATTAATTAAATACTATTCATCTGGGGACAGATTCATTTGAATAAAATTTGGGGAGTTGGGTTGACAAGATTTTATCAAGATCTGATATTTTATTTTCCCCATGAGTCTATTGTTCCCAGAACTGCTTTTTCTCAGTCTGATGCTTTGGGACATTCTGAGATATAGGTCTCATTTTCTGCAACCCCAAGGAAAATATATGCAAGATGACATATGACTAAAGACAAGATATAATGGATGGCTACAAGTGATAAGAGCTTGATTTGGTTCTTTTGTTTCAACTTTGAACAATCATTTAATTTGCCTTTACAAAATAGCAAAGGCAATACAAAAAAGTACAATTTTGAAATTAATCATGGTTCAAAGTATATGCATAGAAAAATATTTGTTGGACTGATCAATTCAACTAAGCCAAGCAACAAACACTCATTGGGTTTATATACCACACTGAGATATAAGCACACTTTTCTCTCTTAGTCACTAAGAGAAAAAAGAGAGAGACAGAAAAATAACACTTCATGGTCCTATGACTCCTCCCAGAGGGATTATCAGTTTAAGACATTGGAAGGGCTAAGTAGCTTCATTAACCTCAAGAAGGATGCTGATGAGAATGGAATCCTGTGATTGGATCACTCGGCAGTATGATTCAAAAGAAAATAATGAAACAAACAGAAATTTGCAAAAAGAAAGAGGGCAGATAGCAATCTGCAGTAGTAAAGAAAGTCAACTCATGTGGTAAACTAAAAAAACAAACCACAAAGTAATAGCAAATTTAAAAAAAAAAAACCTTGTCTGTAACATTTAGACAAATTTGAATTTCAGTTGATGAGACCTCAGGTTGGAAGGCACTTGTCTAGTCACTGGAAAAGATGTCTAATTTTCATAGATAGTCTTTTAGAAAACACTGTTATGATATCCGGAGAAAGATATTCAGAACAACAACCTTGAGTAATGAGAAGAATGTAAAACAAGTGACTACAGACTTCCCATGTCAAAAGAAAAAGAACAAAGGATACTATCTTGACTAAGAAAGTCAATAAATAAAGGAAAGCAATAGGAAAAGAAAAAAAATCCTAAAAATAAAAAAAAACTTGAGTAATGACAGGAAAATATCCAGGTAAGAAAGAAGCATTCAAGAGCAATTAGAAATCTAGTAGAAGCAAATCAGATAAAAGATAAAAGGATTATACTAATTTTTTTTACAAACTGAATTTCAGAGTGACAGAAACATTTTGAAAGAGTAGAGAACCAACTCTTCTATATAGCGAGATACAACAGTCTATAGAACAGCTGTCAAATAGGGAAGGACTAGGTGCAGTTTAAAGTTGCAAGACAAGAGACAATTAGAGTGCTAACAGCTCTGTATCAATAAATGTGGAACAAGACTGTGCAGCCTTGAGATTGGAAAAGATCTGTGCATAGTACATCTATTCTATACTAAAAGAAGAGATGCTTCAGAATCTGGACCTTATTGAATCAATGCACAGAATCCTGAGGCAAACAAAGTTTTGCTTAAGATCTTATACAGAAGAATAGAAACAAACTTAGAGAGAAATTCCAATTGAAAAGTCAGATTACATAAAAGGCAGTAGCCCACAAAATTAAAAGCAGAATAATGGAGGGGGTAAAAGAATGTAAGAAGATTTACCTTTGCCTTAGTGACAATAGCAAGCTCATGCTAGAATGCCTAACATACTAAATCTAATAGGCATGCAAGAACATCTGGAGTGCTTCTAGCTTGAGGAATCTTTACAGTTAATATGTTTCTCTAAGAATCACATATGATTCATAATAGGAAAGGGATGGATTTTGCTCCTATATTAATTTGTACAATACTGAGAATGATGAAACTGCAGGCAATGACTCTAAAATCAAATATGAGGACTGAAAAGTCAACATGCTCAATGAACTACAACTGATAAAGAATTGATGCTAGTGATGGGTTTGGTTTTTGTTTTGTTTTTTTTAGGGGGGGGATATTTAAGAAATTTGGACAAAGTAATGGAGAAATAAATGGGGAAGAAAGATGCTGATAAGCTTATATAAGATGTTTGACGTATGATCAATATTTCAGTGACAATCAACACCAAAACCATTAAGAACGTTTTTCCATTTAGGATGAACCAATTAATTAGTCCTGGATCAGTTAGAATCTCGTTGTCTTGGATTAGATACACACAAACTTTGCACTTGGTTTTCACTAGATAAACTAGAAAAATGATTATGCTTAACAAAATTGAGAAATAGAAAGAAAAGACAGTGCATGAATGAGATTTATACAATCATTGAAGTATTTTTGGTAGAAATACAGATTGTCATTGGAGATAATTCAAAACAGAGGGCATTTTTCTGTACAGTTGGAGGTGGTTAAGCCCAAATTGATGGTTCTTAATGACTTAATCATATGGAGCTTTGTTAGTTCTGTATACTTCCTTGAAGGTTCCAAACACAGTATCTGAATTTTTGGATAAATCATTTCCAGTTATGTCAATTCAATTAAGAGAATTTGTTATAGAGAAATTTGGATCTTTGAAACTGGAACATACTGATACCAAGCTTTATGGAGAAAATACTACTTTTATCCCTACCTTAGATGGCCTTAGCATAATACAGTTTATAGCTTTTTGATAATCTTTGTATATATGTAGTATCAGCAAATATTATACAAAGAACCACAGAAAGGCATCATTTTACATCAGGATTCCCAGTTTTAAACCAGAAAATCTGTACAGAAAGGATTTCAAGTATTGCCCATTCATGCTTTCCCAAGCCTATTGACATGAAAAATATTCTGACCTTCAGTCAGTGTCATTTTTTAATCCCAGAAGATCATGATTCACAAAAACAGGTTTCACAGCTGAGAAGACAGCAATACAGGCTGAACTAACACAGTTTGGTTGAATGGTTAGGCAACATGGAATAAATCACTCTTCTCTGTACTGTTTGATAAAAGATCATTATGAATTCTTTGCTTGATCCATTTCATGTCCATAGGATATTATAGCCAAGTTAGCATCTAGCATCAAAATCTAATTTGGGAGCAAGGTATTTTCTTATTAAAATCTTTTCTCCCATACCAAAACTTTCCTGGCAAGATGCAAACAAGAATTATGATGTACAATACTACCAATGTATCCTTGATTCTGGGATTTCATATATTGCTAAAAATCTGTAAGACAACTATGTCTCACTGTTGTGCACCTATAAAGTAAGTATATTATTATTGTTGGTCACACAGCAACCAGATGTTTAGATTGGATTTGACAATTTTATTCACTTATTGAGTCCTTTCCAAAGACTCGGGGATAAACTGATGTTGTTGTTGATGGTATTACAGGTATTGTTGTAGGATGTAAGTATTCTAAGTAAAGTTGCCTTTTGATAGTGCTTTTGTCAATTCCGATGATGGTGCTTTTGCCAATGCTGATGATTATTATTAGATTCAATCACTAGAGAACTGTTTGAAATGTTAAAATCAAATGTCTTATTTGCTTCTTGAAAAGAATGCAAGTGGTAATTGCTAATGCAGCCGGACCTCCTGTTGTGAAGGATCTAAATTAAAAGGTAGCAGCTGGAAATGTTATTAATATAATTATAAATAATATTTGCTCAGAGGTTTTCTGTAACTGATCATTACTAGTGTTGAACACCCTATCTGAAAAAAATTCTTGGTGAATTAGCAGAAATGTTTCACACTATTCTTATACTGCATCACACTTACAAAGGACATGTCACATGTCTCCTGGGAATTTCTTCAATTCAAAGCCTAAAGGAAATATAACAGATACAGTTTTGCATGACCCAAAGTTCTTCTGTAAGCGAATCAGAACAAATAGAATCATTACATTGTCTGCTGAAGAACATCAAGCTAGCCACAGGAACTTGGCTTTGCTGAAGGAGCTTTTTGTTTTCTGTTCTAAACATGTATGGTTTTTGTTTTTTTTTTTGCTGTGGACAAAGCTATATATAGCTCTTTCAAACATATAACATTGCAATTGGAGGCTTGATATAAAATACAATTGGAGAGAGGATGCCTGAGCTAATTTCTTATTCAGGTTAAAGCATATTAACCTGAATAAGAAATTAGCTAAGGCATCCTCTCTCCAATTGTATTTTATATCAAGCCTCCAATTGCAACTTGGTGATGAAGAATATCAGTGGTGGCAACAAGTCTGTTGTATTACCACTTTCGCAAATAGTAATAGCAGCAAAAAAAATATTGGGGTATAGTATATTAACAAGGAATATGACATAGAGAGTTGAAAACTTGAAAGGTACAGAAAATAGCACATTATTTTTGGAGATTAGGCATGATACTTCTAATCTCTCAACAGAGTACAGAATAACAGAGTTGAAAGTGACCTTGGAGGTATTTTGGTCCAACTCCCTGCTCAAGCAGGAGACCCTATACCATTTTGGACAAATGGCTATCATATCTCTTCTTTAAAAACCTCCAGTGATGGAATACCTAAACTTTTGGAGGCAAGCAGTTCCACTGAATAATTGTTCTCACTGACAGGAAATTCTGCTTAATTCTAGGTTCTATCTCTCTTTGTCTTTGTTTGTCTTGCTCTCAGGTGCTTTGGGGAAGAGGTTGAATGGTTCCTCTCTGTGACAGCCCATCAAATATTAGAAGACTGTTATCATATCACCCTCTAGTACTAGAAAGAGAGTGGTGGCTCATGGTATGATGATTGAAGTCTCATGTTCAAGACTCTGTGGGATAAGAAGAGCTCCTATCACTTGCTCTGGCTCCTGCCTACCCAGCAGTTCAAAAGTGGGTGACTGTGAGTAGATAGATGGGTAGCACTTTAATGGATAGCTTAACAGGGACATGAAAGGACCCTCCAATTGGCTGTCCTGTGGGCAATAGTAATATCATTAGCTATCCTTTCAACCCAAAAGCACTTCGGCACCCCCAGTACTTATCTTCATTAGACTAGACATTCCCAGTTCTTACGACCATTTCTCATACGGTTTATCCTTAAGTAGTCCAACATCCTACATGTTCATGAAAGCAATTGTTTTCTGTAATATTGCAGAACAATATTTTTCAACCTCAGCAATTTTAAGAAATATGGACTTCAACTCTCAAAAGTCTCTCTAGCATCTCAGTTGCTGAGGTTGAACAACATTGTTGTGAAATGTTAGTTAAAATCCTGTTCAATATTTTCTAGATAACAGAGAACTGAAACACTGGGGATATGAAGAGAGAAGATGCTTCCAACATCATGTGTCACCAACTGGTTAAATCAAGTGTATTGGGATTACTCTGCAACTGTGGAAGTTAGGTAAATGATCTTGGGAGAAGGTGCAGCTATTTTAAGGGATTTGCCACAGGTGTGCCCATATGCACAGAAACCCTTTTATTTTTTATCCAAAGTCCTGAATTGCCAAAATAGCAAACAAGACTGAATTCAGACATAGTACATATCTTTTAAATTAGCCTTTTTCAACCTGGTGCCCTCCATCAAACCTGGGTTGGATCATCACCAGCCAACATGACTATTAGAAGGCATCAAATTGATAAGGTTTCTTTTTGCTATAAAATCAATGTGAATAACGTAAGCACAGAACAGGAGCACAAACGTAGAAGAAGAAATTTATTATATTGACTTCCTTCTGTTCCTACAGTTCTTGAGTGAAAGGTGAGGTTAGGTTCAAAGCTTCCTCACAGGGAATAACAAGGTGATACCTGGTAGCTTTTCTGCCTGTGACTCCAAGGCAGTGACAACTCCACGAGTGGTTACATTTTAATAGCATGTTCACCAGCATGTAGGAATTATATGAAGTTTTTAAGTAATCCACACAATTTCAGACAAAATTTTCTTTGTGAGCAGAAAAAAAAAGTCAAAGGTTTGCTTGCCTAAAGAATATATGAGCCTTCCATCATTCTGGCCCATCTCAATTCATGTTAAAATTAAAATATGACACAAAGGCTCTCCTTTGATCAAACTCATTGTGTTCAGCAACTCTAAATCTATCAGCAAAGTTGTTCTTGTGGATTTACCTTCCTCCTGCTTTCTTCCCCCTTAGAAATATTTTTTTCAGATTCTCTTCTATTTTCTTATTCTTAGTATAAACCTAATTACTATAGTCTGATTCTGCCCAAAAGGCCAAATTCACAATCAAGGTACGTTTTCCTGTAATCAAATGCAGGAGTATTATTGGTAATATGACCACCTCACTGATCAACTAAGTGTGTAAACATGAACTGTCTCCATATAACCTGCTGATTGTTATTTTCATTCTATTTTTCATGTAATTAAACAGAAATCTCTAACCCAACATAATTACCTGCCTCTTTGCCAACGTTAGGCAGAAATGCTTTGTTTTAATAGTGTTTTATATACAGCTAGCTAGGAAATAAAAGTGTGTGATTCAAGAGTTTAACAAGAAACAACTATTTGTTCTCTGCTTTTTTCTGCTATCCTTATAGGCTGGTTTTTCCAAATTAACACTGAATGGTTTCTCAAGTGTAATAGGCTGAAATCTCACAAAGTATTACTATCTATTATTTGTCTTATCCTGGCAAAAAGACCGCAGTTTGTTTCCTTTGGGGAAGCAAATAAGTAAATAAAACTGGTAGACCAAGCTTAAGTGAAATGTTTTCGGATGGGCAACTTTTTTCTCCATCTGCACTTCAAACTTTGCAAATTAACTTTTTCACACACCAGTTTTTTTCAGGCCAAGCTTTTTCCCTTGAAACATATCTGTCTACAGCTGGATCAAGAATTTACACTTATGTCTGTGCATAAAAATGGCCTGGTTCCCAGAGTATCGTAGCTTAAGCTGCTCTGATTTTAGAGGAGAAAGTAACAGATGCGCAACACTTTAGAGAATGTAGCCATTTTAACTGGAAACCCAGCTGTGAATTCCAGAATTCCAAGGGGCTTTTTTTGGTTTGGTTTTGCTTTTATTAATAAGAGGCAGGTTTGAAAAATGTCAGGTTGAATGAAAAGAAAATGTAATTACATCGTTGTATTGCCATGCAAAATATCATATATGCTTTTCTATGTTGTAAAGAATATAAACAAAACAAGAGGAAAACACAGATGGACACATTTTATAGGGTTAAACAAAGCATGTCAGCTAACTACAGTGCATATTAAGAAGGCTCCTTATAATTTCTTTTATAGCTTATACTGATAATATATTATATAGAGAGGTGAGATAAGAAGTTAATGTGAAGTGTTCTATAAATCAGACTTCTGAAAAAAAAACTATACTCTATTCCATCTGTCATAATTGATATTCAGGAGCCCATACAATTCTAAAACTTATTGGACTGGAATGGATTTTATGATCATTTTGTTTCCTGCCCTAAGCAGACTCATCCATATTTAACACCTGCAAGCAGCTTATTTTGCTTCATATAGATTAGAATGTGTCACAATGTAGCAATTAGGTGACACGTAATGGAACTTAATCCTGTACAGTTTTAAATGGCTGATTTAAAAGGATATCTCTTCAATGGGTAACATTTTAAAATAATAATTATAGATTGGTAAAGAACTCCAGATCTTCTGCCTCTTTGTGCTGTGGAAAACATACTGATGCAGTGCATTGCCATTTATTTATTTTAAAAGACTTATATAGTAACCTATATTATCACACAAACCGGTGTGTGTGTGTGTGCACAAAACAGTAAAAACAATGAAACTTCCAAGGCATAAATCCATAATCAATAAAAAATACTACAAAAACTTATGAAGCTCCTATACATCTATAAACCATCTTGCTGGGCACCAGCATGAGTGACGAAATTCTCTTTAGAGTAATAGAACAACAGAACCTGGAAAGTTCAATATAGATATTTCAAAGATTTTATTTGGCTGTTGGAACATGTACGTACAGGCATCAGTCATGTGCTTTGTTAACATTTCAGTGGAATCTTTCTGTTCACAAATACACATCTGCAAACTTTCAGGAGATGCACTTGAAGTAGCCACAACACTCCTTTCAGAACTTAGAGGAAGGGTGCTTTGTTTTTGCTAACACTCTTCGTAAAGGATTGTCTATTTACCATTATTGCCTCTTACAACTTTTATTAGTCATACCATTGCTGCACTGTAATGCAACTGAAAAAACTCCCAAGTATTCAACTATTACATTATTCAAATGTGTTCAAATTACAACTTGCAGGATTCTCAACCAGCATGGGAAAAATCAAACCATAAGAGGACAGAAATGGGAAAAACACTATGTAAACCGAAAGGGATGTACATGCCAATTATGTGGTTGCAAAATATATCAGTGAAGCTAGACATTAGGAATAAAAGAATGGGGCTAAAAGAATTGAACTTTAGAAGTCAATATCTAGAATTCCAGAAAGCAAAGAGAAAAAATTAACTAGCAAATGAAACAAGAAAATAGAACATTTTCCTCCATGACTATTCTTCATATATTTGATGGAAAATGTTCTGAAGTTTGTGGGATTAAATCTTTATCTTCCCCAGTACAAATTCTAGCTGTCCGGAAACCCAATTTAGGATTAAGGGGGGAAATAGCCCTGAATATTCAAACAAATCAGTCTAATTTGAACTGAAGTGATTTATGAATTATGAGACTTATTTAGCTTTTTTTACACTTTTAAAAATTCTGTGATATGTTATTTGTCCAAAATTAAATACAAATATGCATATTAAAATGTGTAAAAAAGACATTTTATGCATTAAAAAACTATAGACATGTGGAAATTGAATGAGTGCAACTGAACAGATGCAAAATTCATAGGGAAAGCCTGAGTTGCCTTAAAATCAGGAATAAGGGCTTTTGCCCACCCTTTTCCCCAACCTCACTAGCAACATTCACAGATACTCCACCCAGAAGGACACTTGCTTCAATACCTCTATAGAGTTCCCCACCACTTGGGAAAAGCCGAGATTGGCCAAATCAATATCATCAATCTATTCCCAAAATGTCCTCAGCCATCCAAAAATTATGCAGTTATCAACCCATGACAGCTTGCAAAGGTGGCTTGCAAATATGACTTTAGGACAAGATATGGTGTTGCCAAAACAACTCTCAGAGAAGAGTAATTTCAAAGCAGTAATAGGGCTTTGAACTGGTCTTTTCAGAGACCCAAATAATATCATGGGAGAAGTGATGACATAGATTTTGATTTTGTTCCAATGGCATCAGATGGTATGACTGTGGGAAGTTGAGTAGAATCCTGTTAAACCTGCTGCTTTACCTTAATATTCAAATTCCTTTTGCCTAAATACACTGTGTCTAAATTAATCTCAGTGATCTGTTCTTTTATATGCAAGAAATCTCAAATATACTCCTTTTGTAAATTTGCTCTTAATACTGATTTCTGAAACTGGTCTGTTCAAATGAAAAAAGCCATTATTTTAGATAGGTCCACATTCAAGTGTATGGGTCTAAAAAAATATCTTGAAAGTGATCGTTCAGTTTCTCTTTATTACCAATCAGGAACTTGTTCTATACCAAAGTGGATAATAATAAGAAATTGTAAAAAAATACTTTTTTCACATAGAAGTTTGACTTACAGAAAGCAAAATACCAGCTGATACCCATCACTGCACAAGATGAGCCAATCTTCCACCTCAATGTTCATATTTCTCACACTTGGGAAGCAGCAAGAAACAAGACATTGATTATAGCCTTCTGGCTTGATGACAGAACTTCAATAATAGTAGTGTTAGCTTGCAACAACGAATATGTAACAACTCCCTCTGTACCCTCAATGAACCAGAAAAAAATGTCCAATACGTTGTCCCAGAGGAGTTTAGGCAGATCAGCTTTTAAGGCATATGGCCCAAATATGCAGTTTGGAAGCTTAGATAACATCAGGGCTATTTAGTTCCCCTTGTCTTGCACTCTTTAGACAACAGCAATTTAGGACTATGTGCTTACAAGACATAAAAGGTATTTGATCCATGCAAATATTGAATCCCAGATCAATATAGAACACTTTAGAGAAGTTCTATGTTTCTCCAAAGTGAAATGGGATTATCTCCCAAGTGTCTGTAACTGAGTGGCTATCCTCCTGAGATCTCATAAGCAATTTGGCACTTCAAACCTACACCATTTCATGTCTCCGACTAACAGTGATCACAACCTGTTCACATGACTCATCCATGAATTGCACAATTGATCTACAGCTACAGTTTAGTATTCCTGGGAACAGCTTCAGTGCTATTCATTTATGCACTGCAATCAGTACATTGTGCCTTAGAGAGGAGCTTATAAACAAATAAAATGAAAACCTCAACATTTCTAAGCAATTTTAACTCAACTCAAGAGTGGCTTCTTTGTTTTAAAACTGAGAATGTTTTTAATTGAATACTGTCATGGTAATTTGCATGCCTATCCAGCTGCCCATGTTCCCTGGTAGGTGAATCATTTAAACATCCCAGGAAAGGACAGTACCTTCTGTAATGGAGCAACTTTGATGGAGAGAAGCAAATACATAGTTTGTGTATTTGCTTACAACACAGTTCTATGCATCTCCAATCAAAAGTGAATCCCAGGACCTTAATTAGGACTTCCTCTTACAACTGGCACAGTTATAACTTCATACCTCAAAAGAACAGCAAATCAGCATCTTATGATCAAAGATGATAGTATAGCAACATAACTCTATGAACAAAAGTGTTGCTTCAACCATCGTTGAAAGTCACTTTATTTTCAAATCTAATGCCATCTGGAGAAATTCATAAGAACCAGGGATGGAAAGTATTTTAAGCTTCTTAATAGGACTCAGACTTGAAAAGACTTTTTTTTCCTTAAACAACTTTGTGTTGCTTTAAGGTTTGCTTGAAGTGTAGTCAGTGAACTTTACAGTTTGGCATATTTTGAAACCATAGGTAACAAATAAAGCTATCTTACAATTCTTTCCCTCCCTTCTTAAACAGAAAATAAAACAGAATTATGTTTCCTCTGCTGGCTTAATACTAATTTCTACAAGCCAGCTCTTACAATTAAGGTTTGCAAAATTTGTGAATTATATTCAGTTTCAAAACAGCAGGTGTTCAAAACTAGAGAATCTGCCACAAAACTGTCACAAAGATAATCTCTTCTATAAGCAAATATGACTCTTATGATCCCTAACTGCTTACCTTGTTTTACAAGTATAAATCTCTCTAGTGTGTAAAGGAAAGAATTTATTTTTCCCTGGATTTAGGGATAGTGGGGGGGGAGGAGAAAAAGAATAAATGAAATTTGCTCCAGAGTAAGCCTATTTCCAGGAACCTGAGATAGGAAACATGCGAGTCCTTCTTTCCATACTGCCAATTTTCCTTACTTAACCACAAGTGCCATGTTAAACCTAAACACATGATGATTGGTTGGAGGGGAGGGAAGTGTTGAATTGATAACACACACCAGTGACACGCTGTGATTGCAGCAGAGTGACTTATTTCAAAAGGCCTTTTTCTGTCTCTTTGCAGTTTTTGTAATTTTAACTGAGCTGCTGAGAAACTATTGCCAGCAAAACAACCACAATGAAGTACCAATGTAACCCAAGCTCCTGTCTTAATGGTGTGTGGTCTCTTTGCTTTAGCACCATCTAGCATTGTTCCCAACCAAATTCTTATCTTCCATGTTTTGTTTAAAAAGACACACAGTTTTAAATTTTAATTTTCTAATTCTTTTTTTTTTAAAAAAAACTTGTTGGGTAGGAAGAGAACACATTCCCTCTGTTGCCTCTAAATTACAAAGGGTTGGGTTTCAGATTGGTCAAAAAAGCTTAGCTCCAAGGCAGGTCTAAGGTGAAATGATAAAGCTCACATAACTGGTTTTGACCTTTCCCCTGCATATTGCACAGCTACTTGGCAGGTGATAAAGTAGCAAGCACAATCAAATCAATTCAATAATTTTTCAGCAGTCCTTTTACAGCATCTTGAGGATGGTGGAGATGCCTCAAATGCACAGCCAGGAGTTGACATGCTTGATTTATGAGCCAAGTGGAGCTGTATCTAAAGTCAAGTCCTGGGGATGACAAAACAACAGATTGTGGCTGCTTTTCAAATCACACTTCAAAAGCCATAAGGTTAGCGGCTGCCACACAACTATCTTGACATGCGACTATTTAAACATTAAATAGCTAGCAGTTGCTGAAAAGGGGAGAGTGTGGCTGATAAAGCCTCTTCTTGACAGCTTCATCTCAGTGTAAGTACTTGCTTGATCTGTAAAGATACCTGGCGGTTAGAAAATGGTAAGCCAAAGTCAATCACTGTTTTAATTATAGGTCACAGATAGTGGAGCTAATGTAACAGAAATTTTACAGACAGAAGTAAGCTTGCATAAGCTATATATTGTTTATTCATCTTGTTTTGAATGTTACTCATTCAACACTGCTTATAGATTTTTTTTCCAGCTCACTCATTTTTCTCCTCATGTGTTAAATCAAGTTAACTGAACAAATAAGTTTCACAACAGTTCTAAAAAGTAATGAAATATGGTGCCTCCCAAATTGTTTCACTGGGAGATCATGAAGCCAAACATTATCCAACTTTCTTTTGCCATAAAAAGGTCAAATTCTAGAAGAAAGGGGAGAAATATGAAGTTGCACATTGCATAAGAACACTCTAAAGCAGGAGGAGATAGAGAAAGCAGCTCTCACACTTTTCAATCCATTAAAAATGTGAGAAGACCCTAGGCATGTCTTCTCCACTTAATATGTGACTGTGATTTACTTTCAGACACCACCTCAGCATTTCCAATCAAGGTGTTGTTACACTGGAAATACCAATGTACAAATAATATCAATTTAGCCATATTGTTTTACAGTGTATCCTCATATGGATACTTTGAATGAATCAAAGCACTTCTTTGAGATGTCAAAGAAGGGGCGTTGTCTTACCTGAATGCCTTTTCTCAGTACGGAGATGGAGAATCCACCAATGGGTTTTCTCTGTCTGCCTGCTCTTGAGACCAAGTAGCCAAACTTGACACGCCCCCTCTTGCTAGGAGATCCAGTCTTGATGAGGGCGAAAGTGGCTGAAGGTGGACGAGGTGTTGGCTCTCAAACCCTTAAATAAGGCCTAACTGACCTAAAGGACGGGTGTGGATTCTCCATCTCCGTACTGAGAAAAGGCGTTCAGGTAAGACAACGCCCCTTCTCCAATAGAGGAGATGGCGAATCCACCAATGGGACATACCAAAGCCTCACTGTCCCATTGGGTGGGAAACAGATAAGGCCGGAATAATGTCCCCGGAGACCACCTGCTGAAGGACCCTCCGACCAAAGGAGGCGTCCGCTGAAGCAAAGCGGTCAATTCGGTAAAAGCGAACAAACAGGGAGGACGAGGACCATGTCGCAGCCCTGCAAATCTCCTCGATGGACGCCTGAGTGGCCCATGCTGCAGAAGCCGCAGCACTGTGAGTGAAATGGGCAGTAAGATTACGTGGAGCCGGTAGGGAAGATGATTGATACGCCTCGGCAATACAGGCTCTGATCCACCTGCCAATAGTACCAGCGGAAGCCCTCTGGCCCAGTGAAGCTGGGCAGAAGGAAACAAACAGAGCCTCAGACTTACGAAAAGGCTCCGTGCGCTTCATATAACGCCGCAGTGCCCTGCGGACGTCCAACATTTACCACTGCCGCTCCAGGTCATGGGAAGGATTGGGACAAAAATTTGGTAAGATAACTTCCTGTGCTCTATGGAAGAGCGAGTTCACTTTGGGTACAAAGGTAGGATCTAGGCGAAGAACCACCCTATCGCTGTGGAAAATGTAAAGTTCATTTCTGATCGATAAGGCGGCTAGTTCAGAAATATGTCTGGCCGACATAATGGTGATTAAAAACGCCACCTTAAGGGACAGAATCCTCAACGGAATAGTTGCTATGGGTTCAAAGGGAGGTTTGCTTAGAGCTCGAAGGATGTGGGGCAATTCCCACGAGGGGTACCTGTGTACCACGGGGGCCTGGTGTTGCGCGCACCTTTGATAAAGGCGCAAATCCTAGGATGGTGAGCTAAGGGAACTGAATCTGCGCAAATAAGTATTGTAGACAAGGCCGCTACTTGTCGGCGAATGGTCGCCGGGGCAAGGCCCTTGTCCAGGCCATCCAAAAGGTAATCAACTATTTGAGGAATGGTCAATTTGGAAATATTCAGATATCTCCCATGACCCCAATGGCAAAAATTCTTCCAAGTGGAATTATAAATATGATTGGTCGCTGGATGACGAGAGGCCTGAATCATGTCAATGGTTCGAGGGGAAAACAGTTCTTGAGTCATTATAGTGCGCTCAAGTGCCAGATGGTCAACTGTAACCATTGAGGGTCTGGGTGTTGGATGGTCCCTTGGTGTAATGACACATGATGAGGAGGGATTCGCCAAGGGGGAGACTGGGAAAGGTTCACCAGGTCAGCAAACCATGGCCTCTGTGGCCAATAAGGGGCCACGAGGATTACTTCCGCCTGCTCCTGGAGCAGCTTGCGGATGGTCGCCGGTATGAGTGGGAGGGGAGGGAGGCGTAAAGGAGGCCTGGTGGCCACTGAGTCCACAAGGCATCCGTCCCCTCCGCCCCTGGCAGGAAGTAACGGGAGAAGTACCTGGGAAGTTGGGCATTGGTTGACGACGTGAACAGGTCTAGTAGTGGATGGCCAAACTTGTGGGTGATCTCGGAAAAGAGATCCGGATGCAACCCCCACTCTGAGGGATCGACCGTGGAGCAACTCAAAAAGTCCGCTTGCCAGTTCATGACCCCCGAGATGTGTTCGGCCCTGATCGAGGCTAGGTTGGATTCTGCCCAAGAACCTAGGAGCCATGCCTCGGACATGAGGGCCCTGGATCTGGTGCCCCCCTGGTGATTGACATGCGCCTTAAAGACCATGTTGTCCATGAGGATCAGCACGTGGTGACCCCTGATCCCGTGTCTGAATTGGTGTAGAGCTAGATGAATGGCCCTGAGCTCCAGCCAATTGATATTGTGTCTCAGATCTGCATGGGACCAATGGCCCTGAGCATACTGAGACTGCAGATGGGCTCCCCAGCTGAACAGACTGGCGTCTGCTGTGATTGTGATGCACTCCGGTTCCTTGAAGGGTGAGCCTTTGGTCACCACTTGCGAGAACCACCAGCGCAGTGCAAATGTGGATCGGTACCCTGACCTGGCGGTTGGATGCGCTGGTGTTCGCCCGCTGGAATGGGAGCAGGAACCATTGGAGGTCCCGCAGGTGAAGTCTGGCCCAGGGAACAATGGCTATGCAGGAGACCATCTTTCTCAACAATTGTGAGAGTAGGACCAATGGAACTGAGTGTTTCTTGTGTACCTGACGGGCCAGGTCTCTGATGCTGGTTATTCACTCCTGGGATAGATGAACTGTACAGTTTGTGGTGTCTATGACGGCTCCCAGGTGCAGAAGCCTGGACAAGGGAACTGTCTGGCTTTTTTGAAAATTTACCAAGAAGCCATGTTGTTGAAGGACCTGAATGGTGTTCTTTACATCTGCCTGAGCTGCTGGAATGTGGATGCTTGAATTAGGATGTCATCCAGGTAACACTGGACGCGTATTGGTATTTTCTTAGCTGGGTGGCTAACACGGCCAGGACATTTGTGAACACCCTGGGTGCCGAGGACAGGCCGAATGGAAGGGCCTTGTACTGGAAATGCCTGCCTCCATAGCAGAACCTTAGGAACCGTCGGTGCGCTGGATGAACGGGAATGTGGAGGTACGCTTCCATGAGGTCTATTGATACTAGGAAGTCTCCCTGTCTGATGCCCCCTAGGATGGACTGGAGAGAGTGCATTTTGAACTTTTTGTAAGTGATGTAATGGTTGAGATGTTTGAGGTCCAAGATCGCTCTCCACCCTCCTGAGGCTTTGGGAACCACAAAGAGGATGGAGTAGAACGCCCCCGCCCATGTGGTTTGGTGGTACCAGTTCTATGGCCTGAATTTCTAGAAGGTGTTGGATGGCTTCCTGCATGAGTCCCTGTTTGAGTGGGTCCCTGGAAACGGAACAAGCAATGAATCGGTTTGGGGGCGTGGCTAGAAACTCTAGAGAAAGGCTGAACTGGATGGTTTGTAAAACCCAGCTGTCCGTGGAAGTGAGTTCCCACTGGTGGAAAAAGTGGGTTAGCCTTCCCCCGATTGGAAGACTTGTGCAGGAGTCACTTGGACTTCCTGTAGGGGCATCCTGCCTCTCCTGTCTGGGAGTGTATGAGTGGGAAGGTTGAGTGACTGCTGCACCAGTTGCTGGCCGAAAAGACTGCCTGCGAAAGTATGGAGTGGGGCGCTTATCGGGCTTTTTGTTCAAGTGAGCCATGACCTTGCGCTTATCCTTATTTTCAACAAGGTACGGAGCCAGGGCCTCCTCGAATAGGTTGTTACCCAGATAAAGGGCAGTCGCTAGACACCATTTGACCCTGGCATCAGCCTGCCAGTGCTTGAACCACAACATTCACCTGGTGGTGATGTTGGATGCTATGGACCTGGAGGCAAAATTGGCTGACTGAAGTGTGGCATCCGCCGCATACTCTGTGGCCACCACCATTTTACTTAGGTCCTGGTGGGTCCGAATGACCTCAGCGGGGACTCTGGCCTGTAACTGGTGCAGCCATAAAAGAGTAGTCCTAACAAAGAAGGATGCGCAAGTGGCCGTTTTAATTGCCCATGCTGCAGACTGATGGGTCTTCCGGAAGGTCTGCTCCCATTTTTTGTTGTCTGCCTTTAGCACCTCCAACAGGTCCCCAGCTATCACAGTTTGGGAAACCAGAGGGGTCCATGCCTCATCAACCTTTGGGACCTATAATGCATCAGTGAGGTCTGTGGAGGTGCTAAACAGCTTTTTATCAGACCCGCTTACAGAGGGGAATGAGGGAGGGGAAGCCTATTGTTTCTTGATCCCTTTAAGGAAGATGGAGGGGCACGAGACATGGTGTTCTGTTGCCACTGGGATTGGGGCTAGAATCCGATGTGGCCTGCGGTTGCAGGAACTGATCTGATCCAATGTTGGCTGTTGATGTGGCCTTGCGCAACAGCGTGAGAAATAGGGCCGGATTGAAGAGGCCCCCCCGAAGGAGAGGGTTCAGGAGGAAGATCCTCCTCCTCTGATAACATAAGGTCCGGCTGTTCCTCACCTTGAGGGGAAGAGTAACCGCTCATGGAGGAATGCGCTGGAGAAGTGGGCTCCTGAATCAAGGGAGGCTCCGTGAGGGGACCGTAGGATGGCATGGCTGATGTAGAAGCTCCCTGATCTGGTGCTTGAAAGGAACGCTGTGCTAGCGCTCGGTCCACGACCTTGGAAAGCAAGGCTTCCAGATGGCCATCGGAGAAAATGTCCCCGATGTCCGGCCCCCTGAGTCCTGCAGCCATGGGAGTAAATGTGGCCTCTGGGGCTGGAGCTGGAGCCATAGTGGCGTGTTGAGCCAGTGCAGATGGAGAGCCTAACGTGACCGGCATTCCTGGGATGGATCACACTCCCTGCGCTGAAGTTGAGGGATCTAAGGGAAGGTCAACTTCAGGAGCCACCAATTGATCAGTATCCAGTCCGGCCTGCCTCTGTGCCCTGGAGAACTCCTTCTCCAGGGCCTGGTGCCTATGGCTGGCTTACTTTTCCTCCAGCTTGGAAGGCTTTTTAAGCATGTGCTTCATCTTGGATTTGGACTTGCCTGCCGCCTCTTGTACAGAGGATTTTTGGCAGCCATAAAAGGATGGAGAGACAGAACTAGAGGTTTGAGGCAACGAGGGGCCCTCCATCCTGGTTGAGCAATCTCAGGTGAACTGAGATTAGAGCTCTGGCAGGCAAGTAGCTAGCGGAAGCGAGATTGGAACAAGCAACAAGACTGTTCCCCTGGCTACCCGACCAGAAAAAAAATATCTCTGGGCTACAGTCATGGCACTTTGAGTTAGATGCCGAAGGCATGTTTGGGGCCCACTCTCTGGGCTCTGCCCGGAGGCCTTAGGTGGCCAGGCAAGGTGCACCAGTCGAAAAAGGGGTGAAAAGGAAAAAAAAATCCAAGGAACTTAGAGGCCTGGAAGGAACAAGAAGATCCTGACAAAAACAAGATCTGATCAATTGGTAGCTACTCCACTGATATTATTTGTAATGGAAAGGCACCCCCCTAATGTTACTTGAATCTACCATTTTAGATTAGTAGGGCCCAATGTTTTTAGTTCAGCCTTCCACGTGGCCTTCAAAATGGCCGTTCCTACTACGAGTAGGCCTCGTTGGGCCTACTGAGGCTTCACGTGGGAGTGGGTTAGTGGCATTCGGGAAGTAAACCCCCCCAATATGCCCAGGAAAGGTGGCAAATTTGTTGGTATGGGGCCCTGACTAAGTAGTTAAATGAGCCACCAGTAAGGCTGTAGTGCAGCGAACACCTGGGTAGGGCCGTTCGCGGCTCCCTGCAGCGATCGGTAAATCCAAAATGGCGGCCGCGACTTGTTCTCCATTGAGAATGGTCGTCTCGACCTCCAATTTTTGACTCTGGGGCCGGTCTGATTGCGCTAAGCGCTGCGTCGAAATAAGCTCCGCGGAGCTGCCTCCAAACGGCAGGCAAGGCAGGCATTTCAATTTTGCTTCATTGCCTGAAACGGCAACCAAAATGGCGCCCGCGACTGTTTTCAGCTGCCTGGGAGCTTGCCGACGGTCTGAAATCAAAGGGCTTACAGACCTGTAGCCTGGAACGCGTTCCAGGAACTGGATGCGAAAAAGGGGGGAGGAGAAGAAAGGGTCTGGAAAAAGTTCCAAGTAGACCCTGCTTGGAAGCTTTTCCCCAGAGCCCTGGGGAAATTGAAGCAGGGAAGCTGCAAGGGCCTCCCCCCCCCATCCCTCACACCTCAACACGGTGATTAAACACTGAGTCCAGTGTTTATGGAGAGAATTTAGTCAAGGGGAATGCCAATTGTATTTAAATAAAAGGATTTTACAAGGAGAATTCACCAATGGATTTTTTCTAACCTGCTATCTGATACGTTCTTCAAGAGCTGAGACCAAGTTAAGACTGGATCTCCTAGCAAGAGTGGGCGTGTCAAGTTTGGCTACTTGGTCTGAAGAGCAGGCAGACAGAGAAAACCCATTGGTGGATTCTCCATCTCCTGTACTGGAGAATCCTGATGTTTTATGTAAGCTACTATAAATGGCTTTTTTAGGATTGTGATCTTCAGCAAAGCTTTTGGTAAACTATTTTTCTCACTAGATAATCAGTTCCACTGTCTCTTTGCTCATTCATCAGTCATTCATATTTCTACATATCCAGTACCATTTATTATAGATTTCTAACTTTAGGTATGGAATATATCACTTTTGCATTTCAACATCATAAAATGAATTACACATAATTATACACTTCTAATGATTTAGCAAAAACCAATACTTTTAATCATTTTTCTTCCAAGTTGCTGAAAAAAGCTTATTAATTAAAGAAAATACTTTGTCCAGCTTTGTTTCTAGGTTAAAATCACTTTGGGACATTTTGTTAGAAACTGAAAGAAATGCTATATTAATTTTGGACAATTTGAATTGTTTATGATTATAGAAATATTGTGTATATTGAATTTCAGATCAAAAAATTAATTATTTTATATTTCTAATTGTATCAAATAAAGTTGGAAGATATTTGTTTGTACCTTTTCTTTCCCTGCTTTTTCTTTTTAATTCCTTTTTTCCTGCTTTTTATATTTTTCTTTTGCAGAAATTTAATAAAGTATATGGACAAAGCTAATCAAAAGACAAGTCCTACTGGCCAACTCTACCGCATCTGGACTACAAAAAAGGCTGATCATTAGATGGTAGCAAAGAGATACAAAACACTTTATCAACTTATTGCCATCTATTGATAACCTAATTTTTTGTAGTCCATATTGTAACCCTCATTTGTGATCTTCATAAAGTTAAAATAAAATGCTCCAAACTTCTAACTGTGAGGTAGTGCCATCTATTGCAGAAGGCTATGTAAATAAGGTGGAGATGTTCTTTCTTAGTGAAGACAGCATAAGTTCTTAGAAATATTTTAATACATGTTAATCTTGGCTCCCATCTTTCTTACATAAATGCTTCCTATGGCATTCTGAAAGATCTACAGCCATGGCTTTATTCAGCATTTTAACCCATTGTTTATATCATTTCTTAAAACATGAGTTCCAGAAAGTGATCAATTCACACATTGTGTTCTGTTTAAAAATAGCTTGGGAAAAAATTGGAAACATGTCAACAAACAGAAGATAAAGAGACAAACTTTTTTCAGTCAATCAGAACTGTTAAGTTGAGGGCTTTTAAAGATGAACTGTCAAAGTTTTGTCTGAGTCTCAGCTGAAGGCCACAAGCTATAACCTTGAGCTGTTGCTATGCTTAGAGTCTTTATTTATTTGTAGCTTGTTATTCACAATTAGTACTTTTTCTTTGATGTGTTTTTCTGGCCATTGATTGATTTTGTTCTCTTTGATACCTATATTCCCTAAGGCTGGGTTGTGGCTAAAATGTCAATTTGATATCAGAGGGGAACTCTGCATTTAAAGGAATGAGATACAAAAGAAAGTAGGAGCTCCTCTTCTGCCATAAGATTTCCAGGAACAATTATTTTGATTTAGTAATCTTCTGAGGGATGGGTATGGAACAGGAAATAGAATATGGAAGACTGATTCCCCACATCATTGACGCCCACGTTTCTTCTTACATATTCAAGTAAATGCCTGACTCTTTAGAAAGAGTCCACACTCCACATTTTCAGCCATAATTGGAAACCCTGCAAAATTAAGGTCTATGCAGAGTATTGGTTAAAAAAAATATGATATTTCAAACAAGAATCACATTGGAAATGATGTTTTAGATCAAATTTAACTCCTGTTCCATGCAGGAATTTCATATTAAAGTTTCCTTACCAGATGGCTTTACAGTTTCTGTATTAAAGGAAGCCATTAAAGAGATGTACTATCTTACTTGATAACTAATTTTATTATCATTTTTTAAAATAAAATAATAATTTTATTATTATCCTTATGGTTAGAATATTTATGTTAATATTCAATTTTTTTGGTGTCTTGCTCTCTGTGGAAATAGATAACGATGTTGAGTGTCCTCTATGTCAGGGGTCGTCAACCTTCACAACTTTAAGACTTATGGACTTCAACTCCCAGAATTCTGGGAGTTGAAGTCTACAAGTCTTAAAGTTGCGAAGGTTGACGACCTCTGCTCTATGTGACATTCCTTCAGGTACTTGAAAAGCACTATCAAATCTCATCTGTGTATTATCTTCTCAAGGCTAAACATATCCATTTCCTTCTACAGCATATCTTCTCATCAGACTTAGTTTCAGTTCTTAGATTATTATTTATTATTATTATTTATTTGATTTTTATGTTGCCCTATTCCAAAAAACTCAGGGCGGCTTACAACATAAATACTAACATATAGAAATCTGAATACATTATAAAACCTTATAAAATCTTAAACACATTATAAAACCCTTAGATTAAAAACCAGTCATCCAAAAACAAACTTACAACAAACATACACTGGCTGGGGCAAGGTGTTAACTGCCCCAGGCCTGCCGGCAAAGATGTGTCTTCAATAGTTTGCGGAAGGCGGAGAGGGTGGGGGCAATACAGATATCTGGGGGGAGTTGATTCCAGAGGGCTGGGGCCGCAACAGAGAAGGCTCTTCCCCTAGGCCCCGCCAGGTGACACTGTATGGCTGACGGGACCTGGAGAAGGCCGACTCTGTGGGCCCTAACCGGATGCTGGGTTTCATGAGGCAGCAGACGGTCCCGTAAGTAACCTGGTCCGATGCCATGTAGGGCTTTATGGGTCATAACCAACACTTTGAATTGCACTCGGAGACCAATTGGCAGCCAATGCAGCTTGCGGAGTGATGCCGAAATGTGGGCATTTCTGGGTAGGCCCAATATTATTATTATCAGGGCTGTTCTTTACATTCGTAGCAGAGTCTTTTCTTAAAACATAACAGCCAAATATAGAGGCTTGAGACAGTTCTGATCAACTCAGAATATACTAGGAATATTACTGTATGATGTATATTTTGAAAAAGAAAATAGCAAACAAAGACACTGGAGGCAGGGCTATAATTTTATGTCTTGCTCTATGGTTATTGAATGTTATATTACCATGTTTTCAATAAAAAGATGCTTCTATTCTGCATTTGATACTCTAAAATAGTGATGTTTATCAGTGGTTTAAAAAATCCTTTGCATAAACTATGTCAAAAATTTTTTGTAAATTTTGACCAGGAATACTCACTGAACAATCTTATACCATCTCAGTCAATTCTTTCCAATTTCCAATCAATGTGTATATTTTTAGATTATGGATAGTTTTCCTAAGAATTATCTTTTACTTCTCTACAATATGTTCTACAAATCAAAATGTAACCAAAACAGCTATGTTTTTCAAGATTGAAATGTTATTGCAATTATCACATGCTGTGGTTTGCATTCATCTTCATAGAATACAGTTAAGTAAGCCAAATTTCGAGACTTCAGCTCCTCTAGTGTGTAGCTAAAGTTTCATAAGAACAGAGAATGATGATGTATAAATGGCTTGTTGACAAATTACACTGTGAGAGCCAATGTCCTGTGGTTTAGAGCGCTGGGAAAGTCCTAAATCTTTAACTTAATTTTAATGTATGTTAACCATCCAGAACAAAAATGGAAATGTTTTTCAGCCAATGAGCTTGACTTTGACTTAACTTCTGTCCTGGCCACTATAGGCGGGCACATCAAGACATTCGAAGGGAAGGGAAATGGCCACACATTTTTATCTTCTTGGCATCATATTGGGGATTTTTAGGATTGAATAGCTGGAAATTGGGATGTTTTGCTTCATAGGTTTCTAACTTTCCGTTACTTCTTTCATTTTAACATTTTTGAGAGGATTCAATCATGCTTGGTTAATAAGCCACAACTAGCAACATTTGCATAGCATTCTAAGCAATAAATCGTGTTTTACATCCCCAAAATGCAGATTTTGTACATAAGCCTAGACTAATAAAAACATGAAGAATTAATGTGTTGCATGAACCCTTCATATACATTAAAACGAATCATATATAACAAAACTGATAGAAAAATATCTTAGCTCAGTCATGCTGATATGGAACATTTCCTATTAAGTAGTAATATTGAAAAAATGCAGCAAAATACAGCAGATGTATGGCAATTGGTTAGCTCTAGTTCTCTTTCACTTATCACAAGAAAAGTCATGTGTGTACCACTTTCTAAACTACAGTAACTATGCTGACAGAGATGCTAACAACCCCATTAAATCACTCATTGGGAAGTAGTAGAAACAGTTTATAAAATTACAGAATAGAAAACTTTATAAATATCTTATCAAGATTTTTATACAGAGGGAATTGAATCTGAGTTTCTAAGAACATACTATAACTTAAGAAATATTCTCTTGGAATTGACTTACTTCTTGGTAGATCTTGCTGCAGCAACACTTCATCGTGCTTTCCAAATGTAACCCTTATTTTTCAACACTAACAGAATAACATGAATATTGGAGACCACAAAATGAGAGCAACCAAAAATGTATATTTGGCCATGGTCATGCCTCAAATTCATCTCCCACAAAAGCTATGGATAAAATAAATAATCCTTTCTTAACTTGGACTATGGCTGCACAGTCTTGGAATGGACAGTACATTGAGAAAGGTTGGTACAGATTATAAAAGCTATTTTCAACTTTTGAATCAGCCCTGGTAATTTCTACAGCAGGATTATTTCAAATTTACTGATATCCAGAGTTTTAATAATTCAACAAATGAGAATCAGCAACTTATAGAGAAGTTATTTTGATATCATTTATTAATCTGTTTAACTATAAGACTAACAACAACAACAACAATAATAATAAAGTTGGAATTACCTTGGAGGTCATCTAGTCCAACCCCCTGCTCAGGCAGGAAACCCTATACCATTTTGGACAAATGGCTGTCCAGTCTCTTCTTAAAAACTTCCAGTGTTGGAACATTTACTGCTTCAATATTAAATATTATTATTTAATATTCAATATTAAATGTAATATTCCCACAATAGATGCCTGACTATTTTTTTTCTTCCAGGACAACAAAGTTTATTGTTTTCTTAATAATCTTCTTTTTAGCTTACTCCAAAGGTTTGTAAAATATAAGGAATTGCTAGTTTTCCTTTAAATTACCGCAATCATTACAAAAACCTGTTTAGTGAACTGGCACTGATTGGAATATTGTTGGACATGATGAGTGCTCCCCGTTAACATCTGGAGGAAGAAACCATCTTGAAACTATGGGTTTCCACAAGAATGGTACAAACTGAGCGCTTGACTGAACCAAACAGATGGTTCTGCCTTTATTACGAAGCTACCCTGGGCAATAATTTCAAATAAAAGTCTATACTTTATTAATTATGAGTCTGCTTTGTTGTTGAACTTTTTAATGAGTTTCCCAGCTGTATTAACCCATAGCCATTAGTCTAAATAGTTTGTGTGTCCATTCAGATAATGTACTAAAATACATTTATCCCTCAGAAATTAAGCATGCAGATTTATATCAATATATAGCTTATGAGATGCATGCAACTGATATGGAAAATGGGTTTGTCTTTCTCTGGAGGTTTTGTGATAAAACCTGCGACAATTTTAACATTCATTTTTGTAGACCAAATAAAAATAATATGGCTTTACATGATTAGGGAAGATTTCAGGCCGAGGGAGGTCACTGTTCCTCAGACGGCGGGCTGTGAATCCCTCCTGGTGAAGTGGGACCTTGGGGGCCCAAGGGCGGTGTTGATTACGTACTTGGCTCCCTGCCACGTATCAACCTCCCTGCACAAGCTCCTGGACGTTATCGCCGCGGTGGTGGTTGAGGTCCCTAGGCTGATAGTTATGGGTGACTTCAACCTGCCGTCCGTGGGCGGGGTGTCCGGTGAGGCTCGGGAGTTCATGGCTTCCATGACAGCCATGGACCTGGCCCAGGTAATTCAAGGCCCCACACACACAGGGGGGAACACGCTTGACCTGGTTTTTGTCTCTGGACAGTGGCTAAGTGGTCAGAATATAGGGGATATAGTCATTGAACCCCTGTCATGGTCTGATCACTCTCTCCTACGCCTGGACTTTCTGACCGTTGCACACCACCGCAGGGAGGCGGAACCGGTGAGATGGTACCGCCCCAGGTGGCTGATGGAGCCCGAGCGATTCCAGGCAGAGCTTGGGCCAATTCCTGAGGTTCGGATACACGACTCGGTCGAAGAGCTGATGGCAGCCTGGGATAGGGCTGTGGCCGGCGCTCTAGACCGGGTTGTACCTTTGCGGCCTCTGATTCGGCGTGCGTCTCGATCGGCCCCTTGGTATAATGAGGGGCTGAGAGAGATGAAATGCTGGAAAAGACACCTAGAGAGCAGTTGGAGATCGAGCCTTGCCGAATCTGACCGAACACTGGTAAGAGACCATATTAGGTCCTACCTAGCAGCGATAAAAGCAGAGAAGTGTTCTTACTTCACTGCTCTTATCGCGTCATCAGATAACCGCCCAGCCTCCTTGTTTAGGGTGACCCACTCCCTCCTTCATCAGGAGGTGAGAGGAGACCCCTTAGAGGGTAGAGCTGAGGATTTCGGAAAATATCTGCATGATAAAATCGCTCAGATACGGGAAGGCTTTGATTTCAACTGGGTGTGTCCGGTGGGAGAGATGGAGTCTGGTCTTGAGACTGTTATCTGGGCTGAGTTTGACCCCGTGACTTCGAGGACGTGGACAGGTTGTTCGGGGGACTTAGGGTGACCACTTGTTCATTGGACCCGTGCCCCTCCTGGTTGGTGTTGGCATCCCGGGAGGTGGTACGAGGCTGGTTTCAGGTAATTATTAATGCTTCTTTAAGCGAGGGTGTCTTCCCTGCCACCCTGAAAGAGGCGGTAGTGAGGCCCCTCCTTAAGAAGCCTACCCTGGATCCAGCTGTTTTATCAAATTATCATCCTGTCTCCAACCTTCGCTTTCTTGCGAAGGTTGTCGAGAGCGTGGTTGCCAGAAAGTTCCCACAACACCTGGAGGAATCGTTATACTTGGATCCACACCAGTCGGGCTTCAGGCCTGGCTACAGCACGGAAACAGCATTGGTCGCGTTGGTGGATGACCTCTGGCGGGCCCAGGACAGAAGTTGTTCCTCTGCTCTGGTGCTATTGGACCTCTCGGCGGCTTTTGATACCATCGATCATGGTATCATGCTGCAACGGTTGGAGGGGTTAGGTATAGGGGGCACTGTTTTGTGGTGGTTCGCCTCCTTCCTTTCCGGCCGGATGCAGTCTGTGTTGACAGGGGGTCAGAGGTCGACCCCGAGACCCCTTGTATGTGGGGTACCTCAGGGGTCGGTCCTCTCGCCCCTACTGTTCAACATTTATGTAAAACCGCTGGGTGAGATCATCCGTGGTTTTGGTGTGGAGTACCATCTGTACGCTGATGATGCTCAGCTGTACGTTTCCACGCCGAACCACCCCAACGATGCTCTTGCCGTGCTGACCCAATGCCTGGAGGCCGTGCGGGTCTGGATGGGGAAGAACGGACTCAAGCTCAACCCTTCCAAGACCGAGTGGCTGTGGCTACCGTCATCCCAGTTTAGTCAATTGACTCCTTTGTTGTCTGTTGGGGGCGAAACAGTGGCCCCCGCGGAAAGGGTTCACAATTTGGGAGTCCTCCTGGATTCACAGCTGTCTTTAGAGGACCATCTGGCGGCCGTGGCCGGGAGGATGTTCTATCAGGTTCGCCTGGTACGCCAGTTACGTCCCTTCCTAGACCGGGACTCGCTATGCACAGTTACTCATGCCTTCGTCACTTCCAGGCTGGACTATTGTAATGCTCTCTACATGGGGCTCCCCTTGAGGTGCACCCGGAGGCTTCAGCTGGCCCAGAATGCGGCCATGCGGGTAGTGACCGGAGCGCCATGGCGCGCCCATGTAACATCGCTCCTGCGCGAGCTGCACTGGTTGCCGGTGGCCTTCTGGGTGCGTTTCAAGTTGTTAGTGACCATCTTTAAAACGCTCCATGGCATCAGACCTGGATATTTACAGGACCGCCTTCTGCCAGCAAATACCTCCCGCCGTCCGGTACGCTCCCACAGAATCGGTCTCAGGGTGCCGTCGGCCAGACAATGTCGGCTGGCGACCCCCAGGGGGAGGGCCTTCTCTGTGGGAGCTCCAACGCTTTGGAACGAGCTCCCCCCGAACTCCGTACGTTGACGGAATTGCATTCCTTCCGTTGAGAATTAAAGACATATTTATTTCGACAAGCCGGCCTGGGATAGTAGCTCCAGTTCCAACAAGGCCATAATTGTTTTTTAGGGGATTGAGTTTTAAGATAGCATTGGTTTTAAATGATTGGACCAAATTACTTTTAGGTAATTGGGTTTTTAAATGATTGGGCCAAATTATTTAATTTATTTTTAATAATTTTACCTTTTGTATCTTAATGTTTTTAATTGGGCTGTACACCGCCCCGAGTCCTTCGGGAGGGGGGCGGTATAAAAATCGTAAAATAAATAAAATAAATAAATAAAATATGTGAATCCAGCCAAAGATTTTGTGCTAGCAAAATACTTCCCATTGTATAGCAGAACTGTTATGAAGAGGAAGAATCAATGAACACAGAGTAGATATCTGGATACAGAAGTGTTTTAAATTCCCCATTCACATGAAATATTTATTTTTGCATAAAGGTTTTAGTCCCTTTTTCTTGTAGAAAAAATATGATTGTAAGAAACATTCCTCTGAGGGATATTTTAAAGAACAGAATTATCATTATAATCTGGAGATTTTCTATCTGAACACTACAGGATGAATAATGCAGAGAAAAATGACAGAGTTTAGCTTGGTATTATATATTAATCCTACACTGAAATATGTGTATTTCCTATTAGACATTCTTTGAATCAGGAGTATCAAATATGAGTTATAACTGTATTTTTTTTTTTAAAAAACGCAGTACAAATGCATGTACATTGTAGAGTTAATGATAGGATACAATCATGAAATGAATCAAAATACTGTTTCCTCTGTGCATCCCATTTTAGGAGATTATGTAACCCTCAAATCAGGTTTTTATTGTGACAAGATAACTTGATGGATTGAACATGAATTACAGCTGGGGATTAAGTATCTACAGAAGAAAATATATGTAGCTCAGGACTGAATTGGTGAATCCTTGGTTCTGTCTGACCTGAGCTCTTTGCTTGCAGATGTTTCATTACTAGACTAACCAAATATCTGCAAGCAAACAACCAAGCTCAGAGAGCACTAAGGATTCCACAATTAAGTACTGCAGTCCTGTGTGGCCTGGCAAACATCTCAGGACTGTTTAATTAATACAAAGCAATGTCCATCTGGTGATTCTACTGGATTCTACAATCCTTCAAGCAAGTTGGCAGGATATGCAAAAGCTTTCTTTGTTACTGTTAGGTTTCAACTAAATGCATTGCCAAGGGCTGACAAGGAGAGATGATAAAAAAAGAGCTTGCTTCATGAATATATTTCTCATCACATTTCCAAACTTAGTTATTACAGCCAATTATGCTAGTTGTATTGATGACTTTCTCAGACCTTAATTTCTCTTTTTTTATAGTCATTTCTAGAAATTACAAACTGACTAATATGGACAATTAGCATAGTTGAAGATTATTTGTAAATTAGATCCATTAACGCTAATATGACTATCCTTACAATATTCCAACAGCCATATTAGGTGTTATAAAAATGCATTAGTGCCCTGAGCATGTATGCAGATTTTGTAAGTTTATCAACTGAAATTCCTGCAAAAATTCAAATTTCAAATCACCAGAATTAATTTTCAGATCAAAACTATACTAGCCTGTGGTGGCAAAAAAAATCAGAACCCTGGTAACACCTTTTCTGATTATGATTAAAAGGCATAAACCAGAGGACTGGAAAAGAGCTGATGTAGTTCCCATCTTCAAAAAAGGGGAAAAAATGGATCCAGGAAACTATAGTCCTATCAGCCTGATCTCATACCTGAGAAGATCTTGGAAAAGATAATCAAGCAATGAATCAGCGAACACCGAGAGGCAAACAAAGTCATTACTAAAAGCCAACATGGTTTGTCTAAAACAGATCATGCCAGACAAATCTTACTGCATTCTTTGACCAAGTGACAAAATTAGTGGACCAGAGGAATACTGTGGATATAATTTACTTGGACTTCAGTAAGGCATTTGATAAAGTAGACCACAACCCCCGGGGAAAACAACTCAGGAGGCTTGGGAAATTTTGAAAAGTGAGATAATAAAGGCCCAGTCTAGCACAATACCAACAAAGAGGAAAAATAACAGCTCTCAAAAGAAACCAGCATGGCTGCATAAAGAACTCTATGATCAATTGAAAGATAAAAAGGACAAGTATAGAAAGTGGAAAGAGGGACACATAATGAAGTCAGAATATCAGCAAATAGCCTGAGCCTGCAAATACGAAGTGAGGAAAGCTAAGGCTCAAAATGAACTAAGGCTTGCAATCAAAGTCAAAAATAACAAAAAAAAGCTTCTTTCAACATGTAAAGAACAAGAAAAAAGTGAAGGAAACAATTGATCCATTAGTGGGTGAAAGTGGCAAGAAGGTGATAAGCAACAGGGAGAAAGCAGAACTATTTAACTCATTTTTTGTATCTGTCTTTACACAAAGGGAAAAAACAGATCAATCTATCAAAAATAGTGCCATAAAAAACAAACTAGAAACACAAGTTAAGATAGGCAAGAAAATGGTAAGTGAACACCTGTCCAGCCTAGACAAGTTCAGTTCACCAGGACCAGATTGATTACACCCCAAGGTTCTCAAGGAACTGGCAGATGTGATCACAGAACCACTGATCTATGTTTTTCAAAGATCCTGGAGCACTGGGAAACTACCAGAGGACTGGAAAAGAGCTGATGTAGTTCCCAACTTCAAAAAGGGGGGGGGAAAGGACCCAGACCTATCAGCCTGATTTCAATACCTGGGAAGATTCTAGAAAAGATAATCAAACAACGAATCAGCAAACACCTACAGGCAAACAAAGTCATTACTAAAAGCCAACATGGGTTTGTCAAAAACAGATCATGCCAGACAAATATTATTGCATTCTTTGACCAAGTGACAAAATTAGTGGACCAGAGGAATGCTGTGGATATAATTTACTTAGACTTCAGTAAGGCATTTGACGAAGTAGACCACAACCTACTACTTGATAAGATAGAAAAATGCGGGTTAGACAGCATCACCACCAGATGGATCCGTAGCTGGCTGACTGGCCGTACTCAGCATGTGGTCCTCAATGGAACTGCATCTACATGGAGGAAAGTGTGCAGTGGGGTGCCCTAGGGCTCTGTTCTGGGCCCAGTGCTCTTCAACATCTTCATCAACGATCTGGACGAGGGGATAGATGGGGAACTCATCAAATTTGCAGACGACACCAAGCTGGCAGGAATAGCCAACACTCCAGAAGACAGGCTTAGGATATAGGAGAATCTAGACAGACTTGAACACTGGGCGCTATCTAACAAAATAAAATTCAATGGTGAAAAAAGTAAGGATCTACATTTAGGCAAGAAAAATCAAATGTAGAGGTATAGTATAGGAAGTACCTTGCTCAATAGTAGTAACTGTGAGAGGGATCTCGGAGTCCTAGTGGACAATCATTTAAATATGAGCCAGCAGTGTGCTGCAGCTGCCAAAAAGCCAACACAGTGCTAGGCTGCATTAACAGAGGGATAGAATCAAGATCACGTGAAGTACTAATACCACTTTACAATGCCTTGGTAAGGCCACACTTGGAATACTGCATCCAGTTTTGGTCACCATGATATAAAAAAGATGTTGAGGCTCTAGAAAGAGTATAGAGAAGAGCAACAAAGATGATTAGGGGACTGGAGGCTAAAACATATAAGGAACAGTTGCTGGAATTGGGTATGTCTAGTTTAATGAAGAGACAGACGAGGGGGGACATGATAGCAGTGTTCCAATATCTCAGGAGCTGCCAGAAAGAAGAGGGAGTCAAGCTATTCTCCAAAGCACCTGAAGGCAGGACAAGAAACAACGGGTGGAAACTAACCAAAGAGAGAAGCAACCTAGAACTGATGAGAAATTTCCTGACAGAACAATTAATCAGTGGAACAACCTGTCTCCAGAAGCTGTGAATGCTCCAACACTGGAAATTTTTAAGAAGAGACTGGATGACCATTTGTCTGAAATGGCATAAGGTTTCCTGCCTGAGCAGGGGGTTGAACTAGATGACCTCTAAGGTCCCTTCTAACTTTATTATTATTATTATTATTATTATTATTATTATTATTATTATTATTATTATTATTATTATTATTATTATTATTATTATTATTATTATTATTATTATTATTATTATTATTATTTTGTTCAGACTTATATGCCGCCCTTCTTCTCAGACCCAGGGTGGCTCACAACAATAATACAAGTAAACATAGGATCAGTTAAACATAGGATCAGTTAAAATTTCTACTTAAAATACTATATACAAACAAAATAATTTATAACACTCATACCACACACAATCACAATCAAAGGCCCAGGGGCAGAGTGCAGCTCACACGCCCAAACCTGTCTGCATAAATGTGTCTTTAATAGTTTCCTGAAAGCTAGGAGGGAGGAAGCAGTACGAACCTCTGAGGGAAGCTGGTTCCAGAGGGCTGGGGCAGCAACGGAGGAGGCCCTAGCCCTAGGCCCCGCCAGATGGCATTGTCTGACAGACGGGACCCGTAGGAGGCCAACCCTATGTGCCCTAACCGGTCGCTGGGATTCATGCGGCAGAATGAATTATTATTATTATTATTATTATTATTATTATTATTATTATTATTATTATTGTTGTTGTTGTTGTTGTTGTTGTTGTCATTGTTGTTGTTATTGTTGTTGTCACTGTTGTCATTGTTGTCATTGTTGTCGTCATTAATTTATGCTTTTTAATACAATTTGTTAGGTGGAAAAGATACCTAGGGGTTTTAGTTTAGTTTTGTTTTGTTTTTTTGCAATCAGAGAATAATACATCCCTCTTCCTACAATGTCCAGAAAGCGGAGATAATTAAATACATCACAATTCATTAATTATGAATAAATATATTGTTTAAGGATCACTGTAGTCTATTTACATGAAATAAAAATAAATTTATTATGAGATGGCATTAAAATTAGCAATGGACACAGCCTAAGCCCAAAATGACTGAAAATAGTTTGCTTGTTTTGTTTGTCCTTTGTTTTGCTTTCTCCCTATGCTGAGTAGGAATCTGTTAGCTGCAAGAAGTATTTTGATACTGACCAAGGCCTGTTTCTTGGTCTAGAACAGCGGTTCTCAACCTTTTTCAGGCCGCGACCCTGACCTGCGCCGTGCATGCATGGTGCTACCCTCTGCACCGCGCATGCGTGGTGCTGCCCCCTGCACTGGCCAAGGCGTAGGCCACCGCCTGTTTGGGGCAGCGGCAGGCAGGCCCAGGTGCTCCTGGGTGGCTGCGGTGATGACAGTGCAGGGTGACCACGGACTGGGCCACCAGCTGGCCCAGCCCAAGGGAGGTAAGATACCTGCCAGGCCCCACGCATGCCAAAAAACCTTCCCTGCGCCCACCGCTGCACCGCTAGCCTTACCTTCACTGCCGCCCGTTCGGGGCAGTGGAAGGCAGGCCCAGGCGCTCCTGGGTGGCCGCAGCAGCGATGGCGCAGGGCGACCACAGGCTGGGCCACCAGCTGGCCCAGCCCAAGGGAGGTAAAAAACCCGCCAGGCCCCACATGCGCCAAACACCTTCTTTGCACCCACTGCTGCCCCGCTAGCCTTACCTTCACTGCCGCCCATTCGGGGCAGTGGCAGGCAGGCCCAGGCTCTCCTGGGTGGCCGCAGCAGCGATGGCGCAGGGCGACCACAGGCTGGGCCACCAGCTGGCCCAGCCCAAGGGAGGTAAAAAACCCACCGGGCCCCACACACACCAAAAACCTTCCCTGTGCCCGCCGCTGCCCCGCTAGCCTTATCTTCACTGCCGCCCGTTTGGGGCGGTGGCAGGCAGGCCCAGGCACTCCTGGGCAGCCGCAGCAACAATGGCGCAGGGCGACCACAGGCTGGGCCACCAGCTGGCCCAGCCCAAGGGAGGTAAAAAACCCGCCGGGCCCCACGCGCACCAAAAAACCTCCCTGCGCCCGCCGGCCTCCCACCCCTGGCCCTCTTTTACTTACAGTTTTAGTAGTTGCTCAGCAGGGAGGGTGGAAACTTCCGGAGAACTCGCCTTCGCTGCAGACAACTTGCAGCACCGTTTGCAGACTGGGACTTTTGGCAGGCTCAGCAGGGCGGAGACAGCCTGGACAATTCCTATTGGCTTTTGAAAGCCAATAGAATTAAACTCTATTCAATAGAGTCTATTCTATTGGCTTTCAAAAGCCAATAGAATAAGAGGGAGTAGCACAGCTAAGGAAAAGGGGGAAAAATGGCGGACTGCATTGTTTGGCGACCCCCATGAAATGGTCGTTCGACCCCAAATGGGGTCGCGACCCGCAGGTTGAGAACCGCTGGTCTAGAATTACTAGTTGTCCATTCATTTTAAACACATGCTTTACCTTCTCAATAGAAAATATGCCTTCAGCACATTAATATCTGGCAACACTAGTAATGGTATTTGCCGAGGTATGAATTGTCTTTATCTTTGTCCTTGTTGTCCCTCCCCCCTCACCCCCTTGTCTCTTGCATCCCTCCCCTCAAAAAAAATGTATCTTGAGGAGAAGACATAATACCCCTATATGAAAAGAGCTAATTGTCTGAACAATCTTCTCTAATCCAAGCAGTACTAATGAATTCTGCTTTATTGCTTCTCTTCAGGTTTAAAGCCAAGCAAGAAAAGCAGGATGTGAAAAGATATTATCCCCAAATGCTATCATGTTTGGATCTTCTCATGACAACTAAGGAAATAAAAGGTCAAGGCTTGTTCCTAATGTTTACTGCTGTACAGACTTATTGGTAGAATAGAGTCTGGCTTGTAGCAAATACTATGAGAAACAGACCACAAGAATGATGCGTGTGTAGCAAAGGAAATGAAACTTGAATGAAAGGGTCTTCTTCTTCTGAATACTGTAAGCTATTAATGTAAAGATTTTACAGCTACTATTGGTGCAGGCTTTTGCTGAACCCAGCATGAAATTAAATTTATCAATATTACATTGCAAGCTAGACTTGTTTCAAGGAACTAGCAGAAAATGTATCATTGGCTTTCACAGCATTGGATTGGAAGCTACTGGGGTGAAAAAGACAGCTCTATTGCCTGAGGTAAAATACTCAATTTCCAAAATAAATCCCACAAAAATGTTGATAGCCTCAAGCATATTTCTTGATTTTAATTTTACAGCATGGATTCATGTATAACTCTCTGCTGAGCTTCTTTCATTTATTTTCCCCCTTATCCTTGTAGAACAAAATAACATGTAAGCAAATTCTAGTTGCTTTCCATGCAGGGTTTACCCAATTTCAATAATTCTATTGAAAATGCAAGTAGGATGTATGAAACAAGGGATGCCTATAAAGAAGAAAAATGGACAAAAAATGGGGGCAACAAAATGCATTGTTGTATATCATGCTGCAGCCACTTAGAAAGGGGATTTGACTATGATGCAGAACGATCTGTACTGCATCTGATTAAAACAGTGTTACCTTTTCCCAATTGATGGCAAATTTCCCAACAGTAGACCTATGTTTCCATTTAGATATTTGGAGAAAAGTAACTCAGAATATAAGACCCAGTTTGAGGTAGTGGTTAAGGCACCAGGCTAGAAATCAGGAGAATGTGAGTTCTAGTCCCACCTTAGGCAAAAAGCCAGTTGAATAACATTGGCCTTGTCTTTCTCTCTCCACCCTAGGAAGGAAGCAATGACAAACCACTTCATAAAAATCTTACCAAAACTGCAGACAAGTTCAGATAGTTGCTTAGAGGCAACACTGATATGAAAGTGCAGCCACACATACACAAACACAAATATATAGGGCAATTCAGTCAAATATGGAGAATCTTGCTTATCTGGGCTTAAACTAAATGGATCTCAATTTATATAAGTTTATAGCATGTGTAGGGACTAATCCAGGCAATAGCCAGAACTCAACACTAACTTGAAAGGGGACACACACAAACATAGTGCAACAGTAGTTAGGATGGTGTTACAGTATAGAATTCAGCCATGAACAAAATGACCATTAGAATGTTTTTCTTTAAAGAATACAGCTAAAAATAGAACTTTTCTGTTTTGCATTATAACTTTATCCTTATTTCCTTACTCCAAATTTAAATTCCAAAATCATGGTTATTGAATGCTGTATCCATTTTACCGATGTAGAAGTGAGTCTGAAGCTATGACATTCTGAAGAAATAAGATCTTAGGAAGCCGGTCCATTGATGTTGACCACACTAGTTTGGACTGCGAAAGTGAAAACATCTAGGGGCCCTAACATTGCCTATGCCTAGATCAGGGGGTAGGCAACCTTGGCTCTTTTATGACTCGTGGACCTCAACTATGCTGGCTCAGGAATTCTGGGAGTTGAGGTCCACGAGTCATAAAAGAGCCAAGGTTGCCTACCCCTGGCCTAGATCTTTCTAGTACTTCCCAAAATCAGAGCCCGAGATCGGGTTCCACCCTGCCTGTTTATATGGGCCTTTGCCACCACGTTGTCCATCAGGACCAGCATGTGGCAACCCACAACCTTTTTGCGGAAATAATGAAGTGCCAGGTGTATGGCTCTGACTTCTAACCAATTAATACTCTGTTTGAGATCCCATTGGGACCACCGCCCCTGGGTAAACTGAAGTTGGAGGTGTGCCTCTCTGAAAAGAGAGCCCTTGGACAAAGCTGGGGATAGAAGAGATGTGAGCGTTAGTGCAGGGACCCATACCCACTGGGGAAAGGAGGCTACGCCCTGCCTCTGGTAGGGAAGCAGAAACCACTGAAGCTGTCTCGTGTGGAGCCTGGCCCACGGTACTATGGCAATGCAGGAAATCAGCTTCCCTAATAGTTGTGAGAGCAGAAGTAGGGTCACCCATTTTTTTTCTGCACACTTTGAGGATTAGTATACGAATGCTGACCTGATGCTCTTGTGAGAAGAAAACTTGGCACAGGTTGGTATCTATTATTGCGCCCAAGTGTAACAGCTGGTCGGTTGGAGTCAAGTGACTTTTTTGAAAGTTGATCAGAAAGCCGTGATCTTGAAGCATCCTGATTGTCAGTGCCAAGTCCGAACGAGCGTTCAGTACCGATGATGACTGGATTAGAATATCGTCCAAGTAGCACTGAACGCGAACCGGCACCAACCTGAGCTGTGCAGCAAGAACCGCCAGGATTTTGGTGAAGACCCTGGGGACTAATGACAGGCCGAATGGTAAGGCCTTGTACTGGTAATGATGGTTGGAATACCTGAATCTGAGAATGTATGGGGATATGAAAATATGCTTCTGTAAGGTCTATTGACGTCAGGAAATCCCCCTGACGAATACTGCCGAAAATGGAATGAAGGGTCTGCATTTTGAACTTGTGATACACAAGGTATGAATTTAGGGTCTTGAGATCGAGTATTGCCCTCCAACCCCCCAAGGCTTTCGGAACCACAAAGAGGATGGAGTAGAACCCCTGTTCCGATTGACCCGGTGGTACCTGCTCTATGGCCTCTATGTTTAGCAGATGTTGAATGGCCTCCTTCATGAGACCTTGCTTTATGGGATTTCACGATGGGGGAAGGCGATGAAATGCCAAGGAGGGGAGATCAAGAACTCCAGAGACAGACCGTCTCTGATGGTGGTAAGAACCCAGGTGTCCGTGGTAGTGTCTTCCCACTTGTGGAAGTAATATGTTAGTCTGCCACCGATAAGAGGGGTCCACTCCGAGTCATTTTGACTTATGGAAGGGACGACCTCCCCTGCCATGAAAAGGCCACTTGGCCTGAAATTGTGGTTTTGGCCTGTCTCTGTAGCCGGACCTGTCTGAGGAACGGTCCTGCCCCGCTTGAAAGGGCCGAGAACCACTCCCTGAGGCTAGGTCTACTTGTCTACTCCCGGGACCTCCAGTACATCATTGAGGGAAGAGACCGTGTCCAAGAGTTTACGGTCTATTCCTCCAAGGACCGAGAAGGTACCAGGGGATCCCCATTGATCCTGAATGGATTTCAAAAACATGCAAGGGCAAGGGATCTGTTGGTTTTTTGTAACCGGTTCCGAGAACAGTGGGACAGAACTCTGACCAGAGTCCTGATCGGTCATTTGGGGTTTCACCGGTTCAATCTTTCCGGTGATGCAGGCCTTGCGCAAGAGGGAAGAAAAGGAATTAGGGTTAAACACACTGACCAGGGGAGTGGCTTCCGTGTGAGTGTCCTCATCATCTGATCACAGGCCTCTTCTAGGGCCTGTTCAGAATATTCCACTCCCCCCAGATTGTGGTGGTGAGGCCAGATCTGGGAGTTCATAATCTCTGGGATATGTAGTCCTCGTAGATGTAGTGGAATTTGACTGTCGGAAGGGCCCTCACAAAAGAGGCCATGGCCTGAGCTACCACCTGCAAAATCATGGCCTGGAGCTGGATGGTGAATGAAGGCTGTTCAGGGGGTCAGAGGCCCTCTGATGTCAGAGTGAAAGATGCCAATGGGATCTGAGGAGGACCCACCACAGAAAACCCACCCAAGGTTTCACATGCTACTGAGGATGGAGCGAGGTCTGTGGCCGGAATCGGATCTTGGACCTGCATCCTCAGATCCTGATCAAAGAGAGACAGATGGTCCTGACTGTATCCAAGTAAGGGACCCTGTTCAAGGGTCTGCTTGGGGGACCAAGCCTGTGCAAAGGCTGAGGGACGTGGGCCCTCTGATGTAGATGCTAGGGAAGGGAAGTGGAGACAGGTTGGACTGCCCATTGTTGAGCCTTGGAGAATTGTCGTTCCAACGCCCTATGTCTGCTATCTGCCTGTTTCTCGGCTGCCTTAGAGATCCGTTTGGTCTTGGCCATGACCTTTGAGGTCGCATCTTGGTTGGGTGACTTGCGTTTCATATTTCCACTGGAAGTGGAAGCCTGTGGAATGGTGTTATCCTCCATGTTGAACAAGAAACAGGAGTTTTCCAGTAGATCCCTGAAGCTGTCCTGGTCTGCAAGAGACGAGGTTACGGCCCACCTAGGTGGTACAGGCCTACACGAGGGTCTGTGAAGTCCGTCCCGCCGTTAAGCGTGGAGTCACACTGCGCGATATAAGCCACACATCACCCAGGGAGCTGTCTTCTCCCCTTTTAATCGTTCAGACCCCTGGTTATGGGTACTGAGAACAATTGAGTTAATATTGTAATTTATGCCAATTATTATTGACTATTATTATTATTAAAATTAATAATTATTTTTTTTAAATAGGGGACCCTCGTGTCTCACTTAGTGGTGGCTAGGACAGCAACTGCCAGTCCACTAGATGCAGACAGCAGAACAGGCAATGCAAGAAACAACCCAATCTATTGTCACTGGATGTTGCAATCCAGCAGGCAGGAATGTGAGGTGCTTAACACTGTATATTTTTAGAAGAGAAAGTAATAATGAATATATAATATAATATAATATAATATAATATAATATAATATAATATAATATAATATAATATAATATAATATAATATAATATAATATAATATAATATAATATAATATAATATAATATAATATAATATAATATAATATAATATAATATAATATAATATAATATAATATAATATAATATAATATAATATAATATAATATAATATAATATAATATAATATAATGAAGCTGCACGCTGCAAATGTTAATTAGAAAGAAATATCGAAGGATTAATTCAGAGAATTTTCCCTTGCCAGCCACGTGGTTGCCTAAGATGGCGGCTGCCAGGAGAGGGAGAAGAAAAGCTTGTGAAGAAGTAACTGGCAAAAGCAAGGAAAGATATTCTTAAAAGATAACGATCGCGCGGAGAGGCTCAAACGAACAAGTAAAGGAACCCAGAGAAAGTAATTATGGAGTTCCCTGTGCAAGGGAACCGTGAAGGCGAGTTTGCCGAACTCAAGAGAAAAGAGGCTAGGAAGCTGTGACCTAGGGGGACGGGGGCGATCGCAGCGACTATCGGCTCGCTATCAGCAGGAGGCTAGAAAGGCATGCTGAATCAGCCTGAAGCTAGAAAGGCATGCTGAAATCAGGAAAGCTAGAAGGCTTGCCTGGGAAGGAAATTAATGTTGAAAATAGAAACACTCCCCCCAAAAGGAATGAAGAATCCACGAATGGATAATTACTACCTGTCCTTCTAAGCTATAATCGGGAGCCAAATTTCCACGTCTCTTCAGGGCTGAGACCAAAAGAAACTGGGGCATAGTCAGACCCTGCAGGGGCGTGGCAACTTTGATTGATTGGTCTAAATGGGCTAGAGGACTTCTAAAACCCATTTGTGAATTCTACATTCCTCTACATGCTGGAGAAAGAGTCTTTTTTTCGGTTGTGAAAGGGTGTCCCTAGAAATGTGCAAGATCAAGCTGTGTATGCACCAGATGTGGATTTCTCCATGTAAATTGGAATATAGTTGAAACAGAGTGTAGTTTTGAGCCAGGCTACGGAGAAACTGCAAAATGGAATCAGAGAAACTTGCCCATAACAATGGATTGCTGTGTTGCATGATTTATGTCCTGAAAAGTCCTGGAAACACCAAGAAAGGCTGTTTGAAGAATAGTTTTGGCCCCAGCAAGCACACAAGCTGCCAACTTATACATAGGGAAGACAGTTGTGCCAATATGGCTAGGCCAGATTTACTATATATATATGGTAAGGCATGCAGATAGAATATGCATGCATGCTGATTCAAACCATGGTTTCTGAACAGTGAGGTTCTGTTAAACCATTAATCTTTAAAAGCAAGTTGTTACCTTGAAGGGAGGCATGTTATGCTTCACCTGTTTTGCAGATTATATGAAATGACATAAGACATTAGTCAGGATAGACTTGACAAGAAAAAAAAGGGGGTAACATTCCTGAGTGCAACATTGTTGGCTGTAGGTTTCTTTAAAAATCAACAAAATTACAGCAAAGTGTGAAGTTCCTTGTTATTTAAGAATATCAATAAGTCTAATTCATCAACTGAGCCCATTTTAAATTTAAATTTTAAATCATTCATGTGTCTTGCATGAAAACAAGTGTGGCCTTATTAATCAGCATATATCTGAAAGATGAAAATATTATGTATACTTATTAATTTAAAGAAAAATATGGCACAATCATGAAATTATCTATTTGAACTATAGGTCCCAAAATATATATTTATATATTATATATTTATTAAAAATGTATATTGTTTTCTTTAGTAACTAAAACTAATAACACCATCAAATTAAAAGAAATCTCTTTTAAAATCTCTTAATTTAGTACAAAAAAATCAATTACAGTCTAACATGTGTACATAAACAATTATGCTCATCAAGATGAGCATCTTCTAAACATCTCAATGCATGGAAAGGGATAATAGTCTTTTAATACCGGTATATAGATTACCAAACTGCATGATCTTTGCTCTTCTAGCTCTGTTTTTTGAGAGAACATCTCTCAAAATAATATGAGAAAATATCTCATGTTTCAAGATGAGTAAAACAGCATTATAGAACTAAGGAGGCTCAAGTGGTAATTTCTGAACATCCACACCATGTTATCCATCCACATGTCTGGCAATAACAATAGAATTGCCACAAGTGTTGCATGTAAAATAATAATAATAACAATCCATAGTTTTGATACAGGAAAGGTAATATGCTGTTGCACATTTTCTGTCATTTTTGCATTCTGAACCGGAAGACTCATGCAGTTGTGCAATCTAAAAGAACATACAGATATCTCACAAGTGAAACAAATCAATTTTCTGTCTTTCTCATTCTGAAATTCCAGATAGCTTCAGTGGGACAGTGTCTTGCATACTGTGGAAGAAATGATCCACAAAATCTGCCATATAATGTGGAACATTTAAGAAGGTTAACTTATTACAGATGCAAAGGAACAGCAGTGAAAAGCAGAGAAATCTATATTGTACTGCAACATGCTATAGAATTAATCCCCCTAGCTGGAAAAATCTCTCATAGATAGCAAATGGGGGAGATATCCACAGCATTGTACTTTACACTTTCTATCAACACATTCCCTGCAAGGAGTCTTTCACATGATGATATCAGCCAGTAGTCAAAATGATTTTTAACTAAATAGCAACTAACATTAATATATGTCTTAGGTGAATTAATAGAAAGCTATTTTACAGTCATATCTAGTTATTTGTTTTTCTCATTGCATTTTCTTATTTTATGAGTCTGTACATACAAAACGTTCTACATCATTCATTGCTAATACAAGAATAACTTATAGCACTTTCCATTATAAAATAATATAGATTGAAAAGACTAAAATCACTTAATCAATAATGTACTCCTGTTTCCTAGGCAAGAAGTGGCAAGAAGCTCTTAGATAAAGAACATCAAAGTTCCATTCCATAGAGATAGAAAAGCATACCTCCAAATGGATCTCTTGAATGAACATTCAGTTCAAAGCACCAAAAAGTCAAGCATTCTTAGCAATTAACTTTATTTTGTGAAATTTATATCATTATGCAGATGTTGTTCTTCTTCAAATACCACACATATTATGGGGGGGGGGAGGATTTCATTTATGCTTTCAAACTTTAGAATTGCCATGTTGGTGATCTTTACTTTCACAGTATAAAACAGTTATTCCCCACAGCTCTGAAGACACAAAGGTCAGCTGTCCCCAGTCTGATCCACTCAGCCCAGTAAGAAAGGGGAAAGGTGTCACTTTTAGTCAGCCAGTGTTGCTGGCACTTACAGCCATTCCCTCACACACTAGTCTTCTGTGATGAGAGCAGAAGTGGGGTGGGGGGAGGAAGGGAGAGAAATTAGCCACTGCTGGGAAGAGCAAGATAAAGTACCACTGCCTATTGGCTTCTGGAAGGAGGAGGGATTCTCAAGAGAGCACGATTAACTGCAGAGACAGGAAAATGTGCAGTGTCTTCTCTAGACTAGAAGCAAACTAATTAACTTATAGATTGAACCCCACAGCATCATGGGGACACACAAAGGCAGTGGTGATGTCACACTGATATGAAAAGGACCCTAATTAAGTGAGATTGTTATGAAATGCTTCAAAAGAAATCCACACGATTCTTTGCTCATAATAAGACACATTTAGTTTATAACCAGACACAATACTTGAGGTTAAAGAAATATGTTGCAAGATCTTGCCTTTCCATTGCCTTACATTATGGTAGTAACTCAATCACTTATCCTAAGACATTAGATGTTCTTGTTTTGCTCTGAAATATTTCCAAATATTTCCAAATGAATACATTTATTATATATACACAGTAATATATTTAATCCAGAAAGCATAAAGTAATGTTTTGAGACATTACTGAACAGTCCGGGATTCCTATGTTCCATGATTTAACTGGAGAAATGAGTTAAATTGGGAGGTTGATGTAACTTGTTTCTCCAATCCAATTAGAGATAATTTAAACTCAGATATACAAGTTGCCTCCACTGAGCTCGATCATGGAACTTCTGCCTTCTGGCTTTATGGCTGGTGCTGCACTGCAGTCACCTGGAAAAGAGCCTGCTTATTACCACTTATTATCTTTTCTGCTTCTTGTTGCCTCAGATCAGTGACTCCAAACCTGTCATTCTATATTTGCCTTAGATGTTTTACACATGGTCAGATCAAAGCCATTGCAATTGATCTAAGCCAAGTCCCTACATTTAATCTTCATTCAACTGTAACAAGATAGATTTTTCTTTTTTCTTTTTATGTCAGTGGATGAGGCAAAATGCGCTTGCTGAGGCTGGCAAAGCTTTGGATACAAACTGTAAATTAGAGCAATTCTGTGGCCTATTGCCATTCTAGAACTAAAATGTAATGCTTTACCATGGGTTTTTTTAGATTTATATCTATCCCAATCTATGTGTTGAACTTCCTCAGTCACTGAAAAAACTCTAGGCAGTATACAAGGAAATTAGGATTAAAAACAGAAATACAGTACAACAAAAATGCCATAAAATGTCATTGAGTGGGGTTACAAATCACCCTGCCAGAAAAGCCAGAACTGTATAGCTCTTCTAAAATTCAGAAGGATCAGGGCCATATGGACTTCCAGGATGGTGTTAACCCACAGGGTAGGTATGGCCACAGAGAAATATAGCTCTGGGTTTCACATGATGATGCTGTTTCTGCCAGCCCTTTGAAATATATCAGATGAGGAAGCAAATTCCAAAGGAAGACTAGAACTACACTTGATTGAAATAGGCTTAATTAATAGTATCATCCAAGCTTGTCATAATTTTACCTCTCCTCCCTTTTGTTCCAATGAATCAATGAGAGGACTACCTGAACCTCTTTTGAAAACTATTCTATTTCCCAGATATAAGGAACATTTCAGCCCTCTTTATTTATATAATGGTTCTTATCAATTTCCCTCAAGGTCACCTTATTGATTCATGGATCTGATCCAGGGCATGCTATCTTAGTATGTTCTACTACAAGGGCAGAAACCATAAGACAGAGTTATTCATGCAAGCATCCTAGTTTGAAGATCAATTAAACCACTAGGGCTGAGAGTGACTTGTCCAAAATCATTCTCATGGTTGAGGCTGAACTTATAGGCCACTTTGGCCATATTGCTTCAACAAAACTTTATCTGGGTAGCCAGAAGACTTTACAACCAATAAAGAGCCCTGATGCACTGTGACATAGGTCCTTTACTTCAGCACCTAGAAAAGTGACATTGGTTTGTAGTATCCCATTAAAGAACAATTTCTTAAAGTCTTTGCTGAACTGAAGTGCCCTTTTGAGTGATCTTAAGCCAGTTACTTGCTCTTAATTTAGGAAGGAAGCAATGGCAAATCTCTTCTGAAAAAAAAAATGCCAATAAAACTGCAGGAAGTTGCCCAGGCAGTCTCTGAGAATCATAAATGACTGAGCAGGGCAAAAAAACCCATTAAAACAAAGCATCTCCCATTTCCAGAAAAACTCAGATCCTATTTACACAAAGCTTGCCACATTTAAAATAAATGTGAATTAAATTTTGTTAATCTAATTTTTGGAAAAACGTTTTGATATATTAGATGAAGTCTGAGGCCCACTAGTGGGCTGTGGCCTGTTTAGAACTGAGCTGTGCAAGCAGCTAGTTGTGCATTGGCGCACGCAGCTTGGCTTGCACAAGCAGCAGGCCAGTGCATCAGCGTGTAGTTCGACTTGTATGAGTGGTGGGCTGACACACTTGTACAAGTGGCAGGCCAGCGTGCACACATATAGCTCATCTTACACAAGCAGCAGGCTGGTATGTACGCATTCAGCTAAACTTGTACGAGTGGTGTGCTGGTGTGCATGCACCCACCTCAACTTACACAAGTGGCAGGCCAATGTGTAGGCATGCAGCTCAGCTTTTACGAGTGACAGGCTGGTGCACACACACTTGCACAGGATGGTACCCCTTTTTCCCCTGCTCCTGTTGGACCACCAGGCCATAAAGGTTGGGGACCAGTGGTCTAGAATGCATCAGCAAACAGTAATTGACTGTTCCTGAATTCTAATTGGGATTTATTTCTAACTTAATCTTTTGGGGGTATATGGCTCCCAAGATAATACTGCATTATAAAGAGAATGAACAATGCATTGTACAAAATAAGAACAAAGGATGACCAAATAGGGCATATATGATTTTTTTAAAAAACACACCCACATCATCAACTACATTATCCACTAAAGTTAATTGCAAAACAACTAAAACAAGAACAAATAAACACATGTAAATTAAAATGCCTGGGGAATTTAAAACATTGCATTAAGAAAATTTCAATATTGACTTTAATAGTAGTGTTCCACAAGTTTTTGCTCTCATTCCTCTTTCTTTCTTACATCTATATAACTTAAAACCCTCTGAAGATCTTAGAACACAGATAGTTGTATAAGGAAAGATCTTATTATAGACAGGATTTTCAACTTAATATCAACAAATCAAACTATGTGGAATGACACATTCAAGTATTTAGATTTTATGCAATTTGCAGTTATCTTCAAGGATAGTTTTAAATATCTCAGATTATAATAAAATTTAATTCATATCCTCTTGTAAGGAATTATGCAGCCATTTAATTGACAGTAAAATCCATAGGATGGGAGGCTGGAGGCCTCATACACCCTTTCACAAATGCCTTTTATTTCATTCAACTGCTATCATAATGGCTTGGTGGTTCTAGATGTTCTATCTTCCAAGAGAATACCTTATTTGCTCCTCTATACTAGGGGTCTTCAAACTTGGCCCTTTTATGACTTGTGGACTTCAACTCCCAGAATTCCTCAGCCAGGTCCACAAGTCATAAAAGGACCAAGTTTGAAGACCCCAGCAGACCTTCTACAGTGTAACTTTAGTGTAAGAGGGAGATAGCATCCTTACAGGCTTTGCTGCTTAGCTGGTAAGAAAAAGTAAAATATTTCAATAGTACAATATCCTGGCAGCATAGCATGGAGACATGGGACTACATTGTTCAGTCCTTTCTTCCTTGGGACATAGACCATTCTCACCAGTTATTTTTTAAAAAATCAAGTTTTAAAGACAAGAAAAATTTAAAAGAGCTGATTAAAATATAAATATGATGGTAAAATTTTAAAAGCTTTTCAAATAATAGTAATGCAACAGATGAAAATTGCAAAATTATAAAAGAAAATACAAATTCCAGAGATGCCAAGCAGTGTCTCTATAAATAGCTCCTTCTTTGCCACAAAACTCCATTGCAAGAGACTCACCAGATATTGTAAATTAATATTAGAGAGTATGTGAAACTTCTAGAGAAAAATGAAGCTATGTTCACAGCAATTCACAATGTAAGCTAGGATAAGAAAGATTGTTTTGATAAAATAATTACAGACATATCAGTATAACCACTTAAAGCTATATCATTTATACATCTAAATATTTATATTTTATATAAATTCCAGAAATGTCACAATCATTTTTAGGATCCAGAGACTCTTTGGAAGAAAATTTTGGGGCGGTTCTGTTAGGGATTGGTAACTGATAATGCATTTCTTAAAGAGTGGATCTATTGACAGAAGGAAAAAAAAAACATTATCACCAGAGCACTGGAATTACACAATCACATTTCTAGACCACAACCAGTGCTTTTTTTGTAAAAAAAAAAAAAAAAAAAGTGCCGGCACTCACACATATCATACAACCCACCTTGCCTACCCTACAAGGTTCCATCCAAAAAAGGTGCCACAACTCCGTTCTGTGCGTTCTATGACAAAAAAAGCCCTGACCACAACGGTAAGCAAACTGTAAAACTGTTTGTTTTTTTTCTCTTGGCGTCTGGGTCTTATTTTAAGTGGTGAAGAAGGCTCCTAAGCAACAGTGTCACTAACAGCTGCACAACTTAAGTATTCATACAAGACCTTGCAAGATTTTGTACCTTCTAACAAGAAAGCTCAATATGCTCCTAATAGCAGAAAGTGCCACTGAATTTGTCAAATCAATTCATTTTCTCTTTAAAGAAACATATACTGTACCTATTTCTTTCTAAATCTAGTGACAATTTCTTCTTAGACACCGATTCAAAATCATGAGGAATCAGGCAGCTATCTAACCTTAATAACAGAATTCCGTGGTTTATGTATATTTCTAGATTTCCCTGAAACATTTAATCATACATCTGTGACTTAACTCATTATAACAGTGGTTCTCAAACTTTCTAATGCCGTGACCCCATAATACAGTTCCTCATGTTGTGGTGACCCCCAACCATAGTGGGCGTGGGCGCCAAGTGGGCGTGGCCAAGTGGGTGTGGCAAGAAAGACAGCCCCGGCCACCATTAATGCTGCATGTATTTTAATGCATGTATTTTAATGCATGTTTACCCTGCCTTTACATGTGGGACCAAAATTTACAGAAAGTTAGTAAATGATATTTAAGAACAGGCTGCTTTCATTTGAACCATAGATTATAGTGGGGACCTGGAGGGATTTTCTTTCAGCGAAGATGAAAGAAAATATATGAAAGAGAGGGAATAAAAAGCAAAGCAGAAAGGAATAAGAAGAGTGAGAAATGGCATGGAGGTTATAGGTTTCGTGGATCAGAAATAAACAAAACAATTAAATCCGTTTTAAGAGAATAAATGGCAACAAATGGAAGATTCAAACTAGTTTTAAGGGAATAAAAGGAAATAAATGGAAGTATTAAACCACAATAAATGGAAGAATCAAAGCAGTTTATAAAAGGAAATAAATATCAGCAAACAAGAATGCTTTAACCAAATTTTTGTAGCCCAGATGTGATAGCCTCAGAGATTACATGTATATTTGTGCAGTTGTGCATTAGAATAGCACAAAATGTTGGTTTCAAATAATGTTATTGTGCAATAAATGAATGAATAAATGAAGCCACTTTGTTCAACCCCCCCTCCCATTTGCTAACAAAGTTAATAGCACATGGGAGTCCACCCACCCCAGGGGTAGTGTTTTTCAAAAACACTCAAAGAGCCACTTGGACCCATTTCCCACCGAAAACAAATCACTGGAGCTGAAAAACCCTTTTGATATCTAAAATGAAGATAACACTGCAGATATCCTTTTTTACCTTTAATGTGTGTGTGTGTGTGTGTGTGTGTGTGTGTGTGTAAAATAAAGGTTAAAAAGGATATCTGCAGTGTTATCTTCATTTTAGATGTCAAAAGGGTCTTTCTCTGTCACTTTCCTCTCTCTCTCTTTCTTTCCATTCTTTCCTCTTTCCCTCTTTCCTCTTTCTTTTTCTGTCTCTTTTATCCTCTTTCCTCTCTTTCTTTCTTTCCTCTCTCTTCTTTCTTTCCACTTTCTCTTCTTTCTCTTTCTCTCTTTTCTCAATCTTTTTTCTCTTTCCTCTCCCCCTCTTTCTCTTTTTTCTCTCTCTCTCTCTCCCTCTTTTCTCTCTCTTCTCTTTCCTCTTTCTCTTTCCTCTTTCTCTCTCTCTCCCTCTCCCTCCAGTCCAGGTGAAGAGAGAGAGGGGGTGAAAGGCAAACGGTGCCAAATGGACAGGGAGGGCGAGCTGCTCCCAACCGCCCCCCCATCTTCAGCCGAGAATCGGCGGAGAATCAGCGGAGGGCAACAGGCGAGAAAGGGAGGCAGAGAATCGGCGGAGGGCGGAGGGCAATGGGCGAGAAAGGGAGGCGGAGAATCGGCGGAGGGCAACGGGTGAGAAAGGGAGGCGGAGAATCGGCGGAGGATGACGGGCAAGGAGAACGGGCGGAGAACGGGCAGATGGGTAGGGGGAGCAGGACAGACGGCAGGCAGCCAAGCAGAGGAAGCTCAGCAGCAGGCAAAACTTACTGTTTTTGCTTGTTCTCTCTCGCTTTCTGCCGCTTGTTCTCTGTCTCACTTTCTGCCATGTGCTCCAAAACCGAAACTTCCTTAGTTTATATTGGCTTTCAAACGCCAATAGAATAGTCTCTTGAATAGAGTCTATTCGCGTTCAAAAGCCAATAGAAAGTAGCGTAACTAAGGAAAAGGAAAAAAAATGGCGGACAGCGTTGAGGAAAAAAATGGCGGACAGCATTGATTGGCGACCCCTGTGAAATGGTCGTTCGACCCCAAATGGGGTCGCGACCCACAGGTTGAGAACCGCTGCATTATAAGATTACAAAAATCAACTCTAGCCCACCTATTGCTCTCTACTTTTGTTCACAACAGCAAGCTTCATGGATTTTCTTATATATTTAAATACTAATGATGTATCCTTTGTTTAGCACTATTGCTGTATTTTGCTTGTGTTAATTAGGATATGAACTTACAAATCTTTCAACAACATTTGAAATATGTTTTTAAGTTGGGTTTGGAAAGAAAAATCTCAGGTCCTACTGCAACCCTTTCATCAACTCTTTAAAGAAAAGAAACAATACTTCATTTCTTATAAACATCCATCTCTTATATGTAATTAGTGTAATTATTGTAAATTCTACAAGGATTCTCACCTATTACCAAGAATGGATACACGTACATTTAGGACATAAGTTTGAGGGGGGGAATAGGTATTACATTCATATTCATACATTCAGTTTAACAAATTTGGTAGATTAGAAGGAATTTTGCTGTTCATCACAACATATCCTATTGAAAGGCCCTATACCAAAGCCCATATGTAGTGTCCAGATATCTCTGCAGTTTTAAGACAGATTAGAGGAAAAGCCTCTGTCTTTAACCTACGTGAACAACTACCAGTCAACACAAATGCAGATTTGATTGTCTGAATCAATATAAAAGCTTTTTTTCAAGGGACATGGTTAATTTTAAACTTCTGGGCACAGTCATCTCCCCAAACTCAACATTCTCCCACATTCACATTAACAGTATGTGGGATTGGAATCGCATTAAAGTCATACACATTCAGATATAGCGAACTCTGTGGTAGACTCTCTGATTGCCAAAAGAAATGGAACATCTTATGATTTCATACAGCTCAACATTTTTTGTTCCCTTAATATAGTTGAGGTGTAAAACTCAGGATCAGAGGGCATGCTAAAAATTATTCAGATTAGAGATTCAACCATCCGTTTTATCTATTGCAATATGCTTGCAGAAGAATCTCTGTATCTCTCACACATGTACATATAAACAAACATATATGTATGACAGAAACAGAGAAAGAATAAAAATGTGAATTTGGAAGAGATTGTATCTAGTATGTGTAACAGTATACCAAATATAGATTGATTTATATTTCTTGCCCAATCTGTATTTTGATTGGAATGTCTGAAACTGGTTATATGCAACATCTGAACCCTGGATTCTCTATCTAGAATTTGCCTGCTAGAACAGTTTTATTTTAGATAATTAACTATTTAATACTTGGCATCTTCTGTCCTGTTTGAAATCATCCATTATATTCTGAATAAGATAAATTCATCATGATTTGGATTGTGCTGTTCATACTGGAGCTAGATAAACTAGTAAATGAACTGTGCTACATAACCAAGGGAGTGTTTCCTGCTCAATGCAATCAATACTAAGTTACACTGTGCTCTATGGAGTCCCTTGACTACCTTCTTCTTCTTAATTTGTTTATTCTGGAGAGTATTATACAAAATCCTTGGAGAATGGTGAAGAAATCAAAGTGAAGTCTGCTGCACTCAAAACTACTAAATTATATTCTCAGCCTGACTGAAATAAGAAGAAAACAAGATTTGAATGTTGTGCTTGTAGATTTCAAGTAACAATTGTCATATTAAATGATTTCTAATCAAAACATATTATTCCAAATGTCCTAGGATTCATTTCATTGATACAGTGTCTGTGTTCATATATTGGGTATGGCTAAATAAGCACAAGGTAAGCCATAAATAATAGTTTACAAAGGAGAGCTTATGCAATGTCTTAAACCAGAAGCAAGCAAAACAAAACAAAACTTTGTGGCTTTATTCAATGAACAAAATCAGTCTGCACTGAGGGAGAGTTCTGTTGAGGGAATGGGATTTTATGAAGTACTCAGTAATTTTCGGAGTCCATTAATGTAATAAATATGTCTCTGAACAAATAAAGGAAACTGAAGCCCTCTCCTCCAGATGCAGCTGGATTCCAGCATTCAGCCATTCCAGGCTTTTTGTTAACTATATAAATGAGCAATGCCATATATTGTAAAACACAGAATGGGCTTGTAGGTTCACTTGTTTTTCTGATATATTTTATTTTTATTCTTTCTGAAAAGTAACAATTACAAAACTGTACTCTGAAAACTCATCTCTACTGAATTTTTATGAAGGATTTATACACTGAAGAATAGGCTGAAGAATAGGCAGCTTCATTTAGTAGCAGCAGCTTCATTTAACAGAATAACAGAATAGAATAACCGGGTTGGAAGGGAGCTTGGCTCATACTTAAATGATTGTCCACTAGGAGCCCAAGATCCTTCTCATGATTATTACAATTGAGTCAGGTACAGTTACAGGTGTCATGTTTATCTTATATGCAGCTCTATCATTTATCAGTACAAAGAGGGCCACATGGGGATTCTTGGAAGATGATTGGGAGCCTGGAATTGGTCTGGAATGCAATGGTTCATGTATTAATTGGAATACATTGCCAGGAACACATTATTCCTGTGCTATGAGTTCTGTTCTGGCATCCTATTGACTTCCAAGTGCAATTTAAACTAGGTGTTTCCATCTATAAAACCTTGGCATCCTGATACCTCCAGCATCAAACACTCTAACTAGAATTATCCCAGCTAATGCAGCCATCTTGGGAAAGGCAGAAAATAGTGTTTTATCTCTGGTAAGTAAATGAGGGTATGAGAAAGTGTTCAATATTTGGAATACCCTCCTAACTGATTTTTGACCTATCATTTTCTGGTATCAGCCAGCAAATTGTTAAAATAAATTTCTTTCACAAAACATAGAAGATAGAATAACAGAGTTGGAAGGGACCTTAAAGATCTTCTAGTCCAGGGGTGTCAAACTGGATGCATCATGAGGAAACTGTGCTGGCAATGGGGAAAAAGTTCCACTACATTGCGCAACGTCATGTAACGTTGCAAGTTTGATATGTCTGTTCTAGTCCAATCCCCTGCTTAAGTAGTAGACAATATACCATTCCAGACAAGTGGCTGTCCAGCCTCTTCTTAAAAGTCTCCAGGAGATTTAGACTGATTTATTAGTAATATTTCATTTTTATGCAATTTATTGAGTATTTATTTTAATTGTATTTTGTATGCCACCTGGAGTGTTGATTGAAATATAATGATATCTAAATGAAGTCAGTCAATCAGTCAAGCTGGCACTCTTGGCAAGGATTCTCAACTAATTAGCTAGGGTTCATATGTTTTTATATAGCTATTTTAGGTCTCTGACTTTATTGGTAAAATGATCAGCTAAGAATTCATTGGATTAGAACTAGACCTTCATGACTCATCTTCCCACTTCAGCGTTCAGTATGAGCAATAAAATAATGTCCATTATTATTGTTGTTGCAACAGTTTCTCTATCAATTAAAAAAGCCAACCATTATGGCACATATCATCCATGTGATTCTCTGATTTTATATATAAACAGAAAATCAGCAGAAGCGCAGCTGTGCTGACAAGCTGGTTTGGATCCATAAAAGGAAGCAATAGTTGTACAAATGTGGATGATGGTGAATCAGAGCAGGACCACCACTTTTAAGGAAAAATAAGAATGCACAATGCAAAAGCTACAAGCTGGGGAAGATAAAGTCAACTGTCCTGGTTAAATTAATTTGTTAAAATAACATTGCTATTTTAAAAATAATAATTTTCACACTTTTAAATTTGCTTTATTGTTTGTAGGCTATAATTTGTCACACTTCTCTCTAACAAAAGTGAGGAGAGGGAGATGTCATTGCCTGGAAAGTGTGTGTTCCAGTTGAATATTTGTCTGCCTTAGGCTGCAACACAGCTGGGAAACAGCTGGGAAGACAAAACAAGTCAAGCCTTTCCATCTACATATCCCCAATCATATAAAAATGGAAAGACATGAAGCAATGTTTTGTGGTTGTGGGCTGGAAACTTAACTCTGTAATTTACTGCCACAGATGTAGCTGAAACAAAAACATCTCAGCAATATATGCTGATATACTTTATTTGCTAATGAAAGAAGAAATAACAATGTGTATTGTGGCATCTTTAAGGACAAAGACTAGGTTCACACAACATACTAAGCTATGATTTGTTTAACAAGGCATGATTGACTAAATTAACAATAAGAAAAAATGCTGAGCCATAAACCACTGTTTCTAAACCACAATGCTAAGTTCATATTATATGTCAAACCACAAATAATCACTTTTAGACTTAGCATGATGTAGGAAGCTGGTCTAGCACATTTGCCCAAACTGAAGGGTACCTTTGTTCTTGAAATGTTTTATGGTTTGTTGTGGGCTGCCTAGAGTCATTGTATGAGCTAGACAACTATACAAGTCCTGTAACTAGGTAAGTAAATATTACATATAGTGATACAGAATGCTTTGCTACTTTTAATGATATCCACAGGAGAAAGATAAGTGATGAAACATATATTGTAACAATTCAACACAAACTGCACACCTTATGTATTTGCATACTACACACACACTGAATCTGGTAATGTACAAGAATTAAACCATAATAATTAAAATAATATCCCATAGTGATATTGACATTGCAACAATTGTGTCAAAGCACATTAACAATATAGCTAGTCTAACCTCCTGGCCCAAATTAATGTTATTAATTATTGCACATACGAAAGGCTGAAAATTACACTATAATATCACAAGTCTCATCATTTTGGCATCAGTATAGTCAGCAATAGGTGCTGTTTTTGCTAACATAGCTAACAATTTGAGCCCAATGGAAATTGATAAAATGAAGTGCATAATTAAATTACATTGTCCATAATTAAATTATAACATTTGCTCTCAAAAATATTGTAATGCAGCTTTTAATTCAAAGTTGATTAGATATAATTAATAAAAGAGGTTATCAGTAATTAATAGTTATTCTGGGTACCAGATTCTGAAGAAAACAAGGAGAAGACTGTAGTAATCAACTGGAATTCATACAGGCATCTTGAAGGGCTACTGTGGAAAAACAGTAGTGAACTAGAACTCATACAGCATGTCTGTAATTATTCCGAATCACAGTGGGTCATATGAATGATATAGAACATGAGAGTAAAACTCAATCACGTCACATGACATATTGTGATGTATCGAACCAAATTGGGAGCTTATATTAAGACCTATTTGGAAGCAATCACTACGGCAAGATCTCAGTATCTTTCCGCATTGATTGCGTCTGCGGAATCTTGTCCGGCTGCCCTGTTTAGGGTGACTCGCTCTCTTCTGGATACGGGGAGGGAGGAACCTTTGCAGGGCAATGCCGAAGAATTTAACAGCTTTTTCGCAGACAAGGTCGCTCAGATCCGGGCTGACTTGGACTCCAATTGGAATACAGTGTCGGCTGACAATGAGTCAGTCGAGATGACAGAGGCCCGTCTTAGTCCTGTTGAATGGGAGGAGTTTGATCTGGTAACTCCTGATGACGTGGACAAGGCCATTGTAGCTGTGAGTTCTGCCACCTGTTTACTGGACCCGTGCCCCTCCTGGCTGGTTTCGGCTAGCAGGGCGGTGACATGGAGCTGGGTCCAGGCTGTTGTTAATGCTTCACTGAGGGAGGGGTCCTTTCCTGCTCCCTTAAAGGAGGCACTTGTGCGCCCCCTCCTCAAGAAGCCTTCCCTGGACCTGGCAGTTCTAAATAACTATCGTCCAGTCTCCAACCTTCCCTTTTTAGGGAAGGTTGTTGAGAAGGTGGTGGCACTCCAACTCCAACGGTCCTTGAATGAAACTGATTATCTGGGTTCTCAGCAGTCTGGGTTCAGGTCCAGTTACAGCACGGAAACTGCTTTGGTCACGCTGACCGATGATCTCTGGCGGGCCCGGGATAGATGTTATTCTACTATCCTGGTGCTTCTTGACCTCTCAGCGGCTTTCGATACCATCGACCATGGTATTCTTCTGCGCCGGTTGGAGGGGCTTGGAGTGCGGGGCACCGTTTTATGGTGGTTCACCTCCTACCTCTCTGGCCGGTCACAGTCGGTGTTTGCAGGAGGTCAGAGATCGGCTCCGAGGTCTCTTCCGTGTGGAGTCCCTCAGGGGTCTGTTCTCTCACCTCTGCTTTTCAACATATACATGAAACCGTTGAGTGAGATCATCCGTCGACACGGGGTGAGTTTTCATCAGTATGCTGATGATACTCAGCTTTACATCTCTACCCCGTGCCATTACAGCGGAGCAGTGGAAGTGATGAACAGCCTGGAGGCTGTTGGGGTCTGGATGGGTGCCAACAGGCTCAGACTCAATCCCGACAAGACGGAGTGGCTATGGGTTCTGCCTCCCAAGGACAATTCCATCTGTCCATCCATCACTCTGGGTGGGGAAGTTTTATCCTCGTCGGAGAGGGTTCGCAACTTGGGTGTCCTCCTCAATCCACAGCTAAGTTTAGAATACCACCTTTCGGCTGTGGCGAGGGGGGCATTCGCCCAGGTTCGCCTGGTGCGTCAGTTGCGGCCCTATTTGGACCGGGGGTCACTCCTCACAGTCACCCATGCCCTTGTCACCTCGAGATTCGACTACTGTAATGCTCTCTACATGGGGCAACCTTTGAAGAATGTCCGGAGACTGCAGGTGGTTCAGAATGCGGCTACGCGAGCCCTCTTGGGTCTCCCAAGACATGCTCATATCACTCCAGCCCTCCGTGAGCTGCACTGGCTGCCAATTGGTCTCTGAACAAAATTCAAAGTGTTGGTTATGACCTATAAAGCCCTATATGGCAATGGGCCAGGATACTTGCGGGACCGTCTTCTGCCTCATGAATCCCAGCGACCGGTTAGGGCACACAGGGTTGGCCTCCTACGGGTCCCGTCTGTTAGACAGTGCCATCTGGTGGGACCTAGGGCTAGGGCCTTCTCTGTTGCTGCCCCAGCCCTCTGGAATCAACTTCCCTCAGAGGTTTGTACTGCTCCTTCCCTCCTAGCTTTCCAAAAACTTAAAAACACATCTATGCAGACAGGCTTGGGGCGTGTGAGCTGCGCTCTACCCCTGGGCTTTTGATTGGGAGTGTATGTTGTATGAGTGAGTATAGTTTTATAGTTTTATATTGTACTACTATTTTAAATTACTTATATGTTTGTATTTGTATTTCTGTTGTGAGCCGCCCTGAGTCTGGGGAGAAGGGCGGCATATAAGTCGAAATAAAGATAAAGAAAGATAAAGAAGATAAAGGTATCACAACATTTTTTGCTTTTGTGGAGCTGGAGTGTGCATGGCCTGCGCATGATGCATCCAGCCCACTGGCTGCCAGTTTGACACCTCTGATATAGAAGATAATACCTCATAGAAGATTTCAACAATCTTTAATGCTATTACTGTTTTTATTTATAAAGAATTTTGAGTTTCCTATACATAACATTCTCCCCTATGTGCATCTTTGTTCTAAAATGCAACAGTACAATTATAGACATATTGGTTCTACCCCTACATCATCCTGGCCCCACCCCCAATGCTTTTTTCCCCAAGATATTTCATTACACACAGCAAGGACTTGAAGGAGGAGGCAGACAGTAGAAATGATATAGTAAACAAGCCTACAATCTCATTGTGTCTTCTTGAATGATTTGCAATTTTCACATGTCCAGGGCCTCGCTAAATGATACAATGAAGTATCACCAATCTATGATTTATTTACTTCCACAAAAGTCACTAGCTGAAAATGGAATGGGAAAAGTTTCAGAAAGCACTATTAACTAAACAGAATGATTGCTTTTCATAGATACTATAAAGCAGAGTTCCCCACCCTTTTTGGCACCAGGGACTGGTTTCAAACAGTACTAGATCCCATGCAAGTGGAGATAAAGCTTCACTCGCTTGCACAGTCTGGTGCCTAACAGGCCCATTACCAGTCGTGGACTGGGGTTGGGGAGCCCTGCTATAAAGCATTATTTCCTAGAGTTTTACTGGTAACATGTTTTTTTTTACTATTTGCTATTTTTTTTGTCTTATAACTTTTATTGCGGGGTGTCTTAAAGGACAGATATATTTATTGTTTAGATTGCTAATATATATTACCTAGAGTCTTTCAGATGTGATAATCTATAAATGTTGTCAAACAAACATACAAACAAACCCAACTGCAATAGAATCAAGCCACTGCATTATCTTACAATGGCAACTGTTTAATTATCTGGTTTGTGATTAGAATGTAGACAAAACTCTCTCAAGTGCTACTTTACAAGATGGGGAGGGGAAATGGAGAAAGTCTCCTATGCTTCCTTGAGCTCTTGAAGAATAGAAAGGATATAAATCTATCACAAATACACATAAATAAATAATGTACAAGTAAGGCAGGGTAATTAGGAAAGATCCTAAAAACAGCAATGCAGGTTTTTGTGGTCCATTTGATTAATGTCAATCAATTTCCTTGGGATACATATCTTAGAGTTTGCAGTTGTTTATCACAAATCATCCAAGTGAATGTTACGCTAGGACTGTTGTCACATGATTGTATCCTAATGCAATGCTATGCATACAGCCATTGGATTTCAATTTATGACATCGGAGCCAAATGCTCTAATGTATTTCAATGGCTACCAAATGGTATTAAGAACTTTTTTTCTGCATGGATGTAAAAGCAGCAATATGTTGAGCAAAACATAGTTAATGACTAGTTACTAGAGAAGATAAATTCTACCCAGCTTTCTAATATTAAACTGCAGCTCCTATCCTTGGTATTAATTCAGGACATATCAACAATTCACAAGATATGAGAAAACGTTCAGCAAAGCAATTGTGATGTTATGATTCAAGTTATTCTCATAATGTACCATTCATTGTAATAGTACAGAAAGACCAGCATTAGTTTTTCTTTGAATACTTATTTGAGCTTTCTTTGATCTGAATAATACTGAGATATTTTAGCACTGCTGTTTAATCAATCACTGCTTCATGGATTTTTATTACTTCTCCTCTTTGCTACTTGATTGGGTAAGATGCAGGAAAATCTCTCCAGAGCTAAAGGAATAATAAGTCATTTCACTTGCATTCCCAGCACTGTTTACTCTTAGTTAGATATGCCCCAAAAGGTTGACATTACTTTTCACAAGACATATAATGTTTATCATGAATAATGAGTGGGACGGAGATAAGAGACAATGCAGTACTTAAGAGATATTCATAATATCTTACCTGTGAATGAGGAGGTCAACATGCAAGATTTCATAACTCAGAACTGAAATACCACTGACACATGAAGGTTTCTTTCATGGTTGAAATATTCTTTTTGTGGAGATTTTATATGTTCATTTTTTAAAGAGCTTTAACAAGCTATTTTGGGTGCATTAAATCTCAAAGTTAAATGGCAGATTCTACCCAGCCACAAAAATGCTGGAGAGGAAATCTAGATGGATTATTAGATTTGTTATACATCAGCAGCTGCAAAAGGAAGAGGTGGCTAGATTACAGTCTGAAGAGGAGAAGCAGAGAAAGCAAAAAAAGGAGAGGGACTAGATAAAGATGATAGTACACGGGGCTTTTTTTGGTCATAGAATGCCCATAAGGGAGTTCTGGCAGCTTTTTTGGATGGAATGATATGTGTGAGTTCCGGCACCTTTTTTTTTCTTCAAAAAAAGCACTGATAGTACACAAAAGAATCCAATAACTCGGACATTACCTTGAAACTCACCTTAACCCCACCCTATAACTGCCATTTAAAATATCAATTGCCAGTGATATTTTCATAGATCTAATACTATGTGGAAATAGCTTGAATGTTCCTTCTTTGTATCCAGCCTGTTTGCAATGCTGTACTCATCATCTTTTTCTGTAGTAATAATACTACAGGAACATGGGAACTTGTTTATTTTAGGTCAGATCACTGATCCATGGAGTTCAGTAGTTTTAGGCAAGCTTTATGGGTGAGAGATACATTGGAATTAGGTATGGGTATTTTGCAAAATTTTGTGAGATGATCTATGTCATCCCACAAAGAAGCATTTTGTAATATGTGATCCAGTAGATCAGGGGTCTCCAATCCCCAGTCCGTGGACAGGTACTGGGCCACAGCATGCCAGCAACCGGGCCACACAAACAAGTAAAACCCCATCTGTGGGATGCAGGCAGCACACAAAACCCCTCCGGTCTGTGGAAAAACCTCTCTCCACGTAACCGGTCCATGGTACCCAAAAGGTTGGGGACCTCTGCAGTAGATGTAGACTTACCAGAGAGTGCTGTCCTCACATTCCTTTTTGAACAGACTTATCACTTCAACGCAAAAGCATGCTAATGCAAAGAAATAGATATGGTTCTAGAGCCCTGTATAATGCCTATATGTTCTTTTGACTATTCTTTTTACATCCTTCATTTGTCTTTCAAAACAAAACAGTAATCATGCCTGGAGGACACAAGGTGTTAATGGAAAGTACTAAGTATCTTGCAGAGGGAATTACAGATAGGAAAGGGAGAGAAATGAAGCTTGTGATTGCTTTTTCAGTGTTGCAGAGACACTGGAAAAGAGAGTGCCCAAAGTAACTCACACCCTACCAGTGTTTTGCAAGCTATATCATTTATAGGACAATTTAAGGCAAGCCGATTAAATGCAAGAAATCATCTTTTTGTTTTGTTTTGTTTTTCATTCCTTGATGAATGAAAGTTGCTGTCTTCACTATGAAAACCCAATTTAGGAATTATGTAAAAGGAAGCAAGTTCATTCTCATTTAAAAAGATTTTATATGTCATTGTGATTTTTTTAATGAACTACTTTTATTGTTAAAAGTTCTCTCATTGAATTTTTATGTACTGTATAGATTAAAAAATAGCTATTAAAATAAACTGTGTATTGCCCAAATCTCATCCCATTTTATTCAATGAAAGTGTTACACAAATTCTTTTTTTTTTCATTTTTCATTTCATTTTCATTTTCTTTTCTTCACCTAAATACCTATACAACCAATATATTCTTTTTCAGTGAGCCAGCTTTATAGTATGTTAGTTCAATCTTTATTTAATCTTTTTTTTAAAAAAAAGGTAGAGCAGGGAATCTACTAGTTCCTATAGGAATTATCCAGGGAGACATCAGTCCAAGCTCCTTCCTTCCTTCCTTCCTTCCTTCCTTCCTTCCTTCCTTCCTTCCTTCCTTCCTTCCTTCCTTCCTTCCTTCCTTTCCTTCCTCCCTCCCTCCTTCCCCCTCTCCCTCCCTCCCCTTCCGTCCCTCCCTTGTCCCCATCTACAACAGTAACTCTTGCCAGAATACAAAGATTAAAACCCCACCCAACAAGTAAAATAATATTCTACACCTAGTATAAAGGTTATACAGCTTCCGTGTATGCCTTGTATGTACCTTGAAACAAACACCAAAAAATGTAAAAATTAGCTCTAGCAGATATAAGTTTTTTAGAAACCTACTTGGAGTTATCAGAAATTGAACCTGCAACTATCTGCATGAGGTGTGGAGACATTCTAGTACAACACTATAGCCCTTTGAGTCATTCATAGAGTTCTAACCACCCATTAGACTTTCCCTGTCCAGATATATCCAAGCCACAAGTGAATATTGTACAGCTCTCATTGAATTTTTCTTCTTTATGCTATTACTATTTCATTCTCCATTAAGTACTAGGCATTCTTCTTCTTACTTTATTCATTCTGATGGTACTGACAAGAAAACTGTTCACAGACAACATCAACAGATTGCTAGAGGCAGATAGTCAAATAATATATTTTTCTTCCTAATAGCATAGAGATGTCTCATCTCTATCTCCAGATTTTCTCTCTTTTTTCACCTAGCTATTATTCCTACCATTACCACCTTTGCTCCTGTGGTTTTAGAACAATATTGCAATTCTCAGTCCAACACTGAGAAAAGGAACTTTAATAAGAGTTGAAGTGACTTAAAGCAATTATTCTCAACTGGGGAGATGCAACGGTGGAGGGGGCAGATTATTTTTGAAGCTTGATATAGAGCAACTGATGTGGATCAGTGTTTCTTTAAATTTGAAAGAAATTCGTAATACATGATAAGAGCTTCAGCTACCACAACACATATTCAATGAATAAGAGGCTGTTCATTCTACGAAGAACATGTTCTAAGGCCAGTATTTACTTCTTTATATGTTTTTACATGTCACCTTCCTATTTAAAAAGTACATCCAGATCTAAAAACTTTTCAGGTTGCTGCCAAGGTATAAAACAATTAAAAATACTAAAGAGTAAAAACAAAACTACTACAACAAGACTACTAAATCTTTAAGACAATAAGGGAAGCAAAAGTACTTTGCTAAAGAAAAAGCACTATCAGCTATATTAGCTAAAACATAAGAAGCTTGAAGCAGTCTAAAAGATTGTGATTTTTTTTCTTATTTTCTTTCCATTTTTTTAAAGAAAGAAGTGTTTATTTTAGTAGGCAGTATGCAGCATCTGTCAAGATCTCTGGAGCAAGTGTGAACAACTTGTGACCTGCCATGCCAAACTTAGATTATCTGCCATGTATGGCAGCTCTGAGCCTCAATGAACTTTTTTAATTTTTTTACTGCTTGCCTGCGACTATGAAAACAAAACAAGGGGCTGTCAAGCAGTCATCAATTCACCAAATGCAGCTAGAAGGGTTTCAAGTCATGCAGGACTGTGTTGTGATGAAATGTGTATATTGTGGAGAATGTGCACAAATGTAATTATTGTTGAGACATTGGGAATATGATTGTAAGAAGCTGGCTCATTACCTTTAATTAAAATTTTTAAAAATGCTATTTGTGGTGGCCAGTCTCCATTTGCCTTGCTTCAGATTATTTCAAAACCAAGAATGTAATTTTCCTTCCTACCTCAAAAGACAGAGAAAGAGAGAAGAGATTTTATCCTATTTCCAAACCAAATCAAAATGTATCCTTCCATAAACCTGCAATTTTCCCTTAACTGTCAACAATTGCCTGATTCTTCAACTATTTTTCCTGCTCCACTCCTCACTATTCTTTGCTTACAAAATCACTTTTCTAGCTGAAATTATAAGAGCAGAAGGAATACAAAGACAAGGTATAATCTCCAGAGATTGTGGAAGGAGTAAAGGAATTGATTGCTCCTTATCCAGTTTAGATTCAGAACATTACCTTAAGGCATGTGAACGCAAAGGATAAGTCTGATCATCATCCTTATACATCATGGTAAATCACCACCACCTTATTCTGATCCTGTGCTGATATCTCAGACACGGTATGCTGCCTATGAAATCTTCGGAAATATCTGTTTAGCCGTTACTCATATAGGCATGACTAATCTTTATATTTTATGAAGGGGAAGAATTTTACTTGAGGTCACATTGGCTGTTTTCCCACGAGGTGTGTGGTTCCCCTTGCTTTCAACATTTAACACTAAATTTCTGTGGCGGTCTGGGTTTGTGGCATGCTGTGATCTGTCTTGCCTAGCCTGATGTGTGGTGGACCAATAAATTAAAAGCTCCTATTTCTTGGCATAGTGCAGGAATAGATAACATTTTGGTTCATTCCAACATATGATTTGCATACAAGCGGCTAACCCCAAATCAAGGTGACTCAGTCAGATGTCTCAGATTTGAATGATGGAAAGCTATTCACAAAGGGCTTTTACTGTCAGCTGCTGATTTATTTTTACACCAAATAAACTAGGAGACAACATTCTGGGAAGCCTGTAATATCACTAGGCATTTGGGGTTCAGTGAGTGATTTCTAATGATCAGAATGGATTGGTTCCTTTCAGATTCATGTAGTTAAATATATACAGACCAAGATTACTGAGCAGACTAAATCAAAAAGAGGAACACTTGCATTTGGAGCCCATAATTACAGTTTTTGAGTGACCAAAATGCATACTGCAAAGTAGCTAGGGTACGTCATGATCATGGTGGGGCCAGGCTTTTTGTATCATTCCTGGCACTTAGAGAAGGATTTGATCACAGTTATATATATTTTTTCTTTCTTAATGTAAACATAAGCACACAATTAATTTGTACCCCATTTCTGTAAATTTTCTACTTGAATTCATGTGAAAATATGTTGCTGATTTTTTTTAAAATTGTGGTTAAAGATCACTGCAGGAATTTCAAAACAGGTACGGTGAGAAATTGAGTAAAATATTGAAGAATGTAGGACATCCTGGAACCAGAAACTGCTTAAAAGAAAAGGAGAGAGGAAATGGGGAGAGAGAATGGGAGAGAAAGATAGGGAAATTCTATCTCAATAGAATTTAGCAGATATATGGGTAACAGAAGAACAAACCAAACCATACAGTGAAGCTATATCTATAACTTTTCTAGAAAATCGATTTCATTGTCAAAATATAGTACTTTTCTATAATTTGAACCCACTATTCATGTTCTATCTCTATACAAAACATAAATCTTCTGTGAGACACTCTTTTAGGTAGTCACATATGCTATTATATATTTCCTTGCTTTTCTGGTTTGACAATTAACCATTTCTAATTCCTTCACTCTCTAATGTTCTCAAACCCTAAGCATCTTCCTTGCCCTTCTTTAAAAATATTCCAGGATTTCTTTGAACCCTTTTTAGCATACAGACTCCAAAACTGAACAAATATCTAACCAATGAAGAATAAATTGAAATATTAGTTCCCTTGATTTAGAAATGATGCTTCCATTGATGTAAAATGTACCTATCTTGCTTATTCATATTATAGTGTTGATTCATATTTAGTTTTCAACCAACTAGTATTTTAATAAGTTCATTCCTCACACAGTATAACAGATTTCTGAATATATATAGACGTAGGAGTTTGTGTCACACTGTTAAGTAAAATATTGAGTCTTTCCAATGTCACAATCTTTGTATAGAAATCAACGTTTTCTTATTAGCTTGAAAAGTTAGTGGGAAGCCAACTTAATAAATAATATTAAAAACAAAATTAAAGTAACATGTATGTGACTTTTTATGGGCTCTATCTTTGCACAAAAAATGATAACTCAAGTGTTTCTACAGTTAAATAGGGTTATATTTCAAGTGTGTATTCTAGTTGTAGTGCAAAGTTTCAAAGTATTCTATGTTAGTATTCTTTGAAACTGGAGAAATCATTGGTTAAACCAAAAAAATACTGATTTTGTTAAGAAGTGATAAACTTTGCAAAACTACAGATTTGTTCTAGAAAGACTGGAGATTGGGATTGGGTAAGGTCATTTTGATTCTCATTCTGGTGTGTTAGAGAAACATTACGAAAGGTTCAATTGGCAATTTGAGAAGCAGCGTCTACAAAAGAGTAGGTTAAATGTAAATAATAAATGTCCCACAACTTCACTGAATAAAAGAAAAGTTGTACAAAGATGCTGCAGCTAAAAGATATGGCAGTAAAGCTTCTAGTGACATAATCAACTAATTAAAAAAATAGGCTATATGTATGAACATAATGAAAGTAACATGAATAAAGTCATGTATTTATCCATCTCTAATAGAGATTTTATAAAATACTGTAGTACTTTATATGCTTAAAAATATCTATCAGTTGTATGTTGAAGCACCAATAATCCATGTTAGATGCATATCAGTTTTCAGTTTTATAGTACTGATATAAATATTATTTATGTACTATTTACATAATAATGAATCATCTTAAAATTTTGCCTTCTATTGCTCTGGTTGACCACCCACAATATTGACCAATTCATTTTCTTTTCAAGGATTAAAAATAAAGATTAAACATCTGGTTGAAAAGTAAAGCTATAACAGCTAGAAAAGTTTGGGAAACAGCTAGGAATTAAGTCTTGTGTGTCATTCAACAACAAATCTTTTAAAATTGTCCTTTTCATGACTTGTTCATGTTCCAGTTCTACAGAAACAGTAGATTGTCAAATCTTCTTGGAAATCTCTTTTCAAGCTTCCCATTCATCTGGCCAAAAGCTCTTACTAATCTATCTTGCAATTTAGATCTGTACGAATTCCAGCTACCCTCACCAAGTTGCATTTAGGAAGAATGATCATTTACAGACTAGAAGTTTCTAGTACAAGCTTCAGAATACTTCATAAAAAAGATGACCATAGAACATTAACAACTGAAAAGCCTGGACCAGCTGCATGATAAGCTTAGGGTAAGAAGGGTGGGATTAGATTAATCCTTTCAATATCAGTTTGACCTCTTAAAAATGATGGATTGGGTAGGCAGCTTCATTGTCATGAAGGAAAGCCAAGGGGATCAATTGAGTGTAGCATGTACTAGTCCACACTGGTTCTGTTGTAATCTCTACCATATCAACTAGGACCGTAGGCTAGAGGTTACAGAACAATACCCTTCATAAAAAAAAGTATGTCTATATATTAAAACTATGTGCTTAGAGGAAGTACCAAACCTCAGAAAATTTGCTTCTTGGAAATAAAGAATCATTTTCTAACTGAGAAAAATGCATACTGTAGAGTCTTTGACTTAACAACAATTCATTACAAAGTTCATTACAAAGTTACATAGGCACTGGAAAAAATGATTTTAACCATTTTTCATACTTGAGATCATTGCAGTATCCATCGTTCGATTACATGTCCAAACACATGGCTGCTTGGCAACTGACTCATATTTATGACAGTTGCAGTGTCTCCAGGTCATGTGATCGTCTTTTGAGATATTCTGACAGGCAAAGTCAATGGGAAGCCTGATTTATTTAACGATCCTGTTATTAACTTAATAACTGCAGTGATTCAGTTAATGATTGTGCCAAGAATGATCATAAGATGGGGCAGACAGTTTAACAACTGTCTTACTTAGCAGTGGAAATTTGGGGCTCAATTGTAGCCATAAGTTGAGTGCTACCTATATGTGCTTATAATTTTTTCTTCTATGTACGATCAATAAGAAAAGTTGTATCAAATTAATTGAATTAATTTAAGCTTCAAAACAATGGATATTTCTATGCTTACCAAATATGTAAGGATATGGCCCTCTAGGATCCTGCTAATAGTTGCTGCCAAATCACGGTTTTCAAATCAGTAGTAAGAGATGTACATATAATAAATGGACATTAATTTTAATTTCATTTATATCTGGTAGATTTAAACCTGTCATATAGTGTAACATAGATTTTTGGAATGCCAAAAATGGTCCTCAGCTTAAAAAATGCTGAGTTAAGCTGTACCACTTTCAAGTTATTTTAGTATGGTGCGTCAAATCAACCCTAATTCCAAGAAACTATAGGAATAGGACCTCACGGTTTTCTTGGCATGCCAAGTACCTACCATATGGTATGCCAGTACCTACCATATGAGATGAAAAAGAGTAACAAATCATAAATCACTTTGCTGGCTTTTGTAATTAAAGCAAAACTAGAACTCACAGTTTCCCAAATTCTAATCCAGTATCTTAACCACTTGATCATATTGGCTCTTTGATACTATTTTGAGATACCAATATATTTTACTTGAGGTTAAAAAAAAAGGTGCAAGTTATTTTTTATGCAAAGGTTGAAATAAGTCTTGAAATAAGTAATGAAAGGGAAAATCTTATTGTATATATGTATAGACATATATATATGTCTCTTTTTATTTTATTTATTAAGCAAATGTAGCCTTTCAGTTGCCTGGTTAGCTAAAGTTGGAACCATCCAATGGACATCTGCCCATGATAGCAACACTAAACTAAGACCTATGGGTTTATTTTCACAGTCTTGTGAACAGCAATCTGACAATAATGACTTTTGACAACTACTGACCTGGCTAAAGGTCAAATCAGTGACCCAAAACAGAGGAGTTTCTCTAGCTTTTCACAGCCCTGAAGAGCCACACACAATTTGCTTTTATTTCTGAAAAGAAAACCTGACAAAGAAAACCTATACAAGTTCTGAACTGTATCACTGTAGTAACCTTATCAGCATGCACTCCTTTTAACCTGAAAGGGATCAAAGCCTCATTGATACCTAAATTATGAATGAAACATTAGGCTTTTAAACTTTTAACCTCTTGAATTGCTAAGAGAAAGTTTCCACAATGCATCCAGATCTTATAGCTCCTAGAATGCTGTTCACTTTACATCTCTAAGTGTACTGCAGAAAACAGAAATCCTCAAACTAGAAGCTTGATAAAAAAAGATTTCATTTAAATGTCCTGCAGCCAATCATAGATGTCACTTACAATTTATCTACACCTGTAACTAGAATTTTCTTGTAATTAGTGAGAATTTAAAGTTCCTAGTGATTTTTAATAATTGTTTTCTCCACTTATGCATCCATTGCACTGTGTTAATTTAGCTTTTCAAAAATGTCTTCAAAGGTCTACGATGGATTAATAGTGTTTTACAATTCATAAGAAATATGAGGTTAACAGCTTTATCAAACTTCATTGGACAATTCCTAAGATCTACATATGCCAATTCCATTTCATCAGTCACCCACATGCTGCTTTCCCTATACTTTGACTTTATTTTCTGTAGGAATATATCAAATTCAGCTGCATTCTGGACAATTTTAAATAGTAGACCCTTGCAGTTTCCTAACTAATGTCTATAAGTGTGTTGATATCAATGAGAACATTAGTCAGGTTTCTTTTTTAATATTATGGCTCCCAGGCTTAATTGGACACACTGAATTTGAATAAGCTTAGCATGGTAAATTCAGTTGGCTTTCAAATATTAGCTGCTTTAACAGCTGCAGTGACATAACAGTTTGAAGCACCATAGTCTTAAAATGCTTTTATCCCTCTATTAATGTCAATTTTCATGCAGAAGTATATGGATATCAGTAATAGGTGGTAATTTTCTCATTGAATGTTGCTATGGAAAGAGAATAATATATTGAACTATTTCTGGCATAAACAATGGCATCCAATCCCCAATCTTTGTGACAATAAAATATTATTTACTATGTACCCAGACAATTTTCATCATAATCAGAAGCAATATATAAGTATTAGCAGTGGTTTCTAGCCATGTTAAAAAGGGGGGAGGATACGTGCTATACAATTGCCATCATCCCTGCAAAGTACGCAACATGAAAAACAACTCTGCAGTTCAATGAAAAGGACAGCTATTTGCTTGGAAATGTCACCAACACAACCTTTAACACACAAAGATGCATGGATAAACAAATTATTTTCCTTTATCATGAAAGATGTGTTTCCTCTTGAAAAAAAGAAAAAAAGAAATCTTATTATGATGTAGAGTGCAATGACACTACATTTGCATATTTATATTTGGTTCTTGCACATTTTTACACCCAGGAAATTCCTCAGCAGATGTTTCCAATTGACATATCCAAGCACCGCCAATCAAAATTTCTTTCTTTGTGGACTTTTTCTAGTGAGAAGGAAAGAAAGATCAGAAAAGCATTGGGGTAATTGTAAGCTTACAAATGGAATATTTTTCTTCTGGATCCCCCAAAAAACATCATAAATGAATTTCATGTGGAAACACTCCAGACTCAACATGAAAACATTTTTCCCCAGAGGTTTTTCGCTGAGAGCCTTTCTATGCTTCTGCAATGAACTTCCTCATTCTTCTGACATCCATACTATCTGAAGGAAAACACATATGCCTTTCAAACTTTTTCATTAAAAGCACAGAAATCATCATGTTCTTCATATCCCTACAACATTGAAGATTTCACTGTCATGACATGGTTTATCATGGATCCCAAATTGGTCCATCATTTTGAACAGGCTAAATGGAATTCTAAGAAATGTTTAATGAAAATAAAAAAAAATGTAATAACCTCATGTAAAAGAAGCTATTTCAAATAGCCTTAGAACAGAATATGTCTAAAGACTTGGTTTACCCCAAAAAGACTGTGTTCTCTAGGAAACTCTAAGAAAACTCATGTAAAGATAGAGACAATTTTTGGGTCTATATAGTTTTTACTACATTTATTTCATATGTTTTCTCCAAGTCTCACACTTCGACTTTTTGACACTAATCATTTATATTGGTATCATTTTTTCCCTTAATGTGTCGTCATCCCTATTGAACAAAGCCTAAGGAGTTATAAGCTGACTGAAATGCATATTCTTTCTACATTTGGCATCAGATCTATTTTCTTCTCTTTCATTCTGCCCTTTGTGGTAGTCAAAGCTTTTTGGATGAATCAGAAACTTTTCTCATTATGATGTAGATGGATCATACCGTCAAAGACATCATTATATGATAAGGACCTCTTTTATACCCCTGAAAGAAAGAGATGGTGCAGAGCACAACCATATCTTTATATGATTTCATCAGGTACAACCTTAACTTGGAAAATATCCTATTTTATATTGATTGATCTGATCGATTATGTGCTATCAGGTTGTCAATTTATCCCCAACTGGCTCCTTCCGGTCTCCCATCTGTACTCTCATTGCCCCTCATTGTCCTAAACATCTCTGTCTTCTCTTTCCTTTCACTTTCCCCAGCATTAGAGCCTTTTCAGAAGACTGGGTCTTCTTATAATGTACCCTAAGCAGTATGATTTCAGCTTAGTCATTTGGGCTTCAAATGAGAATTCTGGGTTGATTGGTTTGATGATCCATCAGTTTGTTCTCTTGGTTGTTTATACTACAGTATTCTATTTTTAAAATGTTCACTATTGTATACGCTTCTACCTAAAGTATTTAAAACTGCTTTAGAAATCAGCTACCTTGTTTTGGATAATATGCCAAGTCTTATTGTGATTAGGCTTATTTTAATGATTTATTTGTAATATTTTTAGTCTGGAAAAATTTATATGGCCACCAATTTTAAACAATGATGGGTGTAGAATATTCCTGACCCTAATGCCTAAGGAAAGAGCCAGATCTTCACGACCTTTCAGGAGACTAATAAGGTTGAAGCCACCTGAATCCCAAGGGAAAAACTATTTCAAAGTATGGGCATTCTGACTGAGAAGATATGTCTCCTGGGTCCAACAAGATAATATTATTTCACTGAAGGAAATGTAATTTACAACTACAAATTGTAGTTAATATTTTTGCGCCTTAACTTTATTCTGAGCTATCATCCTAGTTTCTCTTACTAGTTTTTTCTTACTAGTTTTTCCCTCTCATAAATAAAAATATCTTGAATTTTAGATTCAGGCTGCAAATTTGGGAAGCCTAATAATACTGTTTGAAATTGCAGCACATACAGTCTAGTTGCTATATACAAGAAAACAAAATGTGCAGGGTATAATATTGCAAGATGACACTTCTTGTCTTTTCCCAGCACCCTGTTATCTAATGATAGTTCACTTGGGGTGGTTTTAGAAACTTGGATCAATTCAAAAGAGATCAAATGGTGGGTTTATTAATATAAAGCTATTCTGATGTGAAAGTGCCAAAATAAAGCTTGTCATGGACAACTGGGATAAACTTAGAATGACTTGTCTTCATCTGTCTTACTTTATCTCTATTTGTTTACTCAGTTACATGATGAGGCAAACCATGCATTTTAAAAGAAATTAAAATTCACAATAAAATTTTCCCATAGCCTGACAATTGGGCTTAAAGTTTAGCATCCTGAGGAAAAATTTATACCATCTTAAATGACCCCAGAGTATCCTTGCCATTATAGATTTGATAGAGGTTCCTTGTTAATAATACGAACCCAAAATCTAACCAACATAATTTCCAAACTAACTGTGAACTCTTATTGTCCTTTATTTAATTAGACAATTGAATCTACAAAAAATAACTATTATACTTGTATATATTACTATCAACATTTTAGACATATGTCTGACATAAAAAGACTGCTGACTATCTATCACACTTGAGTGTGAATTATAAAACAATAGGAGATCCAGAGAACAAACTAAGTCTTCAAATTTGTTAGAGTGTTTTTTTTTTTTTTTTTAAGGCAATGGTGTGGGGGAGGAATTCACTCTTGCTGAAGAATTAACAATTCCATATGAACTAAATTTGGCACACAGAAGACAAAAGAACATAATTTGTATTTAAATCAGAGAAAGATTTGCAGATCTATCCCAAATTTAACCTGATAAAAAATAGATCTGTGCAAATGAACATAAATTACATTGATGGATATCTTTACACTCAATTGTATGCCTGTATACACACAGGGATTCTTCCATAAACAGAGTCTTTAGTCACATTTGCAAAGGAGTAATGTTAAAGTGACACTGCAAAGGATGCATACAGTTGGGAAAATCTTCCTCTCATTGTGCTTCTGATGCAAAATTATCACATTACAGTAGTTCAGCATCAGTATCGACCAGAAGTAATCCCAGAATAGAGCTACATGTACTACATACTACAGCATAGGAGATTTCTGGTAAAATATCAGTGAGGAAGTTTTTGAACAACATACATAAAGGCTTTCATTTGGGGGCTGGGGTGGGGTTTTTGTTTGTTTATTTATTTTTGGCATATGGTTCAAATACATTTTAGCATGCAGACCAAATTAACTTTACTAATTTTTTTTAGAAACAGCAAATATAATCTCACTGCTGCTATCTCACTTTTTTCCTTAGGCATGTTAATGAAGTGAGTAGAGGTCAAAGCATAAGGCTACTTTACTAAGCCCTGGAGAAGTTATTGAAAACTAATCTCAGAGAAGCCTCTAAAGCTGATACAGTTATGCAACTCACACAGCTAATTTATTAGGAGAGAAGAAGAGGTAGCAATTTGCAAGCAAACTAGATTTTTCTTTTAATTCTAATTCTTCTAAAGGACTGCATCTTTAAAACTTTGACTCTTTCTGAAAGAAATGTCTTTGTTCATTAACAGGCTACTATTACTTCTGCTTTGTCTCTTTGCACTGTTTGCTTCTCATGTCTCTGCCAGAAGATTCATTAGATTTTTTCCCCCCAAAATGATTTGGTAGCCCTTGAAGGTACTGAAGAATGTTTTCTGCAAAAACAGCCACAGTATAAGCTAGCAAAAGGTTACACACTTCTCATCTTGTGATACTTCTTAGGTCCCTATGGCTGTGGATGAGATTATTTTAGACTCAATCCATAGTGACTATCAATACACTTTCCTCTGTATTTCCTAGCATATCATGAAGCAGTGAATAATTTGGTCAGTGAAATAAACAAAGTGAAAAGGAAGTTACCCACACAACCAATACATTTTTTTTCTTCAGTGAGCCAGCAATAAACTACCTTGATGACTAATGAAGAAGTGAACAAGTGGACAAACCTTCAGAATCTGATACTGAGTTTGTTTATCCTGATGAGCAGCATGAGGTTGAACTCTCAAATATTAGAGAAGTAAAAGGTGAGAATTATTTATTTATTTATTTATTTATTTATTTATTTATTTATTTATTTATTTATTTTGTTTGGGCTTGTATGCCGCTCCTCTCCGAAGACTCGGAGTGGCTAACAACATATATATATAAAACAACAAATTACAATATTAGTCCATGCAAGAAATATCTAAAAAATAAAATAAAACCCCACTCATATTCATCAGTCAATCCGCAATCATCCCCAGGCCTGCCGGCAAAGATAAGTTTTAAGATTTTTTTTGGAAGGCCGGGAGAGTAGGAGAAACACGGACTTCAGGAGGCAGTTGGTTCCAGAGGGCGGGCGCCAGAACAGAGAAAGCCCTCCCCCTAGGGCCCGCCAGATGACATTGTTTTGCTGACAGGACCCGGAGGAGGCTGACCCTGTGTGCTCTCACTGGTCGTAGGGAAGTATGTGGCAGAAGATGGTCCCGTAAGTATCCTGGTCCCGTGCCATAAAGGGCTTTATAGGTAATAACCAACACTTTGAATTGCACTCGGAGACCAACAGGTAACCAATGCAGCATGCGGAGAGTTGGTGAAACGTGGACATGACGTGGAAGGCCCACAATTGCTCGCGCAGCTGCATTTTGCACCAATTGTAGTCTCCGAACACTCTTCAAGGGTAGCCCCATGTAGAGATTTAATGAATTTGCTTCAATGTAGAATTCATACATTTTTTAGCAGACTATGCAATATTGTTAAGAAGGATGACTGAAGTGGCTACCAAATGCTGAGTCCATCACCACATACAAAAAATATCAGCTGAAGTCAATCAATCCACCATTAACTAGAGTATTTGAATAATGAGTTATCTGTCTAATAAAAAAAGTCAAGAATTGGAAATTTACGAAGAAATTAATAGAAACATTTATTTATTTATTTATTTATTTATTTATTTATTTATTTATTTATTTATTTATTTATTTATTTATTTGACTTCTATGCCGCCCTATTCCAGAGAACTCAGGGCAGCTCACAACATAAATAGAAATCACAAGTTAAAATACATAAGCATTATGTGATAGACTGGAAACAGTGGATAGACTATATATAAGAGAAACACCAATCAAATAAAATGTAACAGGCGTATAGTTGAGGCTTGACGTGAAGAGTGAGGAATGTTTACCAAATCAGACGTTTACAAAGACTAATACTTAGTGTTGTATTTCAGGTTCTATGATGATTGCTTCTTAATATGATTTTATGTTTAATGTTGATTGGTTTAATAATTTTTTTTATTTTTTTTAAAAAAATACATATATAAAAACCCCTAAGTTAAGTTAAGAGAAAACCAATCATTCAACAAGCATACGTACAAACATACACTGGCTAGGGGCAAGATGTTAACATACCACCAATATTAAGAAGAACTAAAATAGCTAAAGGAGAAAATAAATTTTAAAAATTGAAAAATATTCTTGTCAGAGAAAGTAAGTTCAATACTAGGAAGAACAAGCAAATACAATCAATCAGCTACAAAAAACAAGTTTGATTTAAAAGGTTGGGGGATAGGGAATTTGAAATATACTTGGCCACCTTACTTACCTCGTTGGGAGGTAAAAAACCCAGTGACACCCTCTCCCCTTTTAGCCAGATTGAGCAGCAGCTCTGGCCACCTCTGACCTGCTGGGTAAGTCTTAAAATAAAAATAGATGCCACTTAAACTTTTTCCACTCATTTTCGATGTTTAGGCAGAAATTGATTGAGGATAAACAAACATTAAATGGAATCCCCTCAAGATAAGTCTTTTATCATAATTCTACACCCCAACATCAGAACCCCTCATAAAAATCCATATGTAGGAAAGGATTGACATATCTAAGAACAACACACCACACAGGGCAATGAAAATCTTCCTTTCAAGACTTCATAGTGAACCTTTTTGATTTACGCATCTAAACATGCCTCACTTTCAAATCCATTACTTCATGATCAAAGCCCATTGTAAGTATTTTTACTCTTAGCTGTCAAAACTTTACAGTCTACCTTTGATTGCTATACTCCATGTTATGCTATTGAATAAACTACCGTCTTCTTCAAGCAGCAGCTACCCAGTGTGTTTATTGTGACCTGGATTGGTATCAAGGCAAGAAAATTCTTCTTACAGACTCATTACATAACATGGCATGACTTCTGCTAATTGCACAGCACCTTTTGCCCTATAACAGAGATAAATAATTTGGGCCTTTGTTTCCTTTTTGCAAACCACTAGTGTCAAAACCTCATGTCTGAAAAGTTTCTGACCACTGCAGTTGCAATTGATTTGTGCAATATCTGTGTCTGACTACATAAATTTGCAGAGGTAGGTGTCAACCATCGATTGATAACCCTAACTCTAACCCATTTGGGATGGGAAAAAAGCACAATACAGCCAAAATAAGAAGTTATAATTGATTGGTGCATGACAACCTTTTGGCAGGCAAAAATGGAACAAGAGCCTAATTTTGTTTGGCGATTACAAATTGGCACAAGCAAGTTCATTTTTCTAATTAACTGAAGCCAAACACCTATTTAACACAATCAGACTCGAGAACGCATTTGCTCCATCTTAATCGGTTTTTGCTCCTCAATGGTATTTTACTTCAAGGTTATCATAATAATTATAATTGTAATAAATTATAATTTAAAGAGAGCAATTATAGGAACTTCTTCCTCATGCAAAGTGCCACAAAATGTCACTCTGAAAAGTGACTCTGGGAGATCCTTAGACTGAACGCTGTTTTCCTTTCTTGTTTATCAGCATGTCCTAATATTCAGGAGTTTCCAAAACTTGTATTCATCTGTACAACCCTCTAATCCAGGGGACTTTAAACTTGGCCCTTTTATGACTTGTGGACTTCAGCTCTCAGAACTCCTCAGTCAGCATGCCAGCATGCCAATGTGTCATAAAAAAGCCAAGTTTGAAGACCCCTGCTCTAAGACCTTGGAACCCTGCCTAATAGAGAGGCAGAATATTAGAGGAATTTGCACCAAAAAAAATGTGGCAATGATTTCTGCAAGATTGGGAACTTCTCTCTTCAATGTCTCTTCTGTTCTCTTCAAGATAACCAACATAATGTAGAGAAAAAGAATCTTGTAAATGCTGAGTCTGCAACATCAGTGCTTTGTGCATTTCTGCACCTACTTTCTACTCTCTGCTCCCTGAAAAACTGGATGTACTATAAATTTTTAAACCTCAAGAACTTGGCATATTCTCTCCTCCCATTCATTGTACTTCTCAAGGTATTTCAATAGAAGCTGCAATTGTAGCAAGTACACACAAAGTATGTGTTTATTGATAGAAAGAGCTTCAAGTCTTGTTTAATATTTCTGATTGATATTTTATTTTACAAAATTACTTTAATTTTAATAAAATGTCTCAGAATAGTGAATATTAGAAAAGCAATAGAATGGATAGTTTAGAAACAAACTAATCAGGTATATGAAATCCACTATTCTATTTTTAATTTAAGTAAGCAAGATTTTGGGATGCCTAAATTATTATGAGAAATGAAGAGACTGGGGCTTGTTATAATTGCATCACTTCCAGATTGTATTGATGTTGGTGGCAGAAAAACCACCTGGTTTTCACATCAGCACAAGAAGCACAAACCAAAAGTTTATAATTCATTCAGTCAGAAAAAAATAATAATTATCCTGATCTTTTTTTTCTTGATCCAGCCAGAGCCATTCAGGGCAAACTAAATGAGACATGGGAAATGTAAAATGAAAAGTGGAAAAATCTGTAATCTTTTAAAAAATTGTTAGATATAAGAAGGAAAGACATTGTATAGATAAATATGATCTGATATTAAATGTTATTTGTTTAAGTGGAAATGGCCTACTTTGGATCCTGTCAGTCAAATAATTTTGGCTGGCAGGATCCAGAAGAGCCTTTTCTGCTGTTGTTTTTACCGTCTGGAATATTCTCCCATCAGAGCTGAGATCCACCCCCTCCTGGCCTTCCAGAAGAAACTAAAAAGTTGTCTCCACCATTTGGCCTAGGGTCTGATAGGGGGCGGCTACAATAGCTGGTGCAATAGAGAAAATTCTCTTCCCATCATCTTGTTTTTTAATTTTAATGTTAACTTTTTATTTTATTTAATTATTTTTTTTGCACTTTTTAATTATTATATTGTAAGCTGCCCAGAGTCACTGTATTAGTAAGATGTGCAGCATAGAAATCCAATAAATAAATAATATCAGTATCAGTAGGCAAAGCCACTCTGCTAAGTCAACATCCCCAAACATGGATAAGAGTAAGGAAAATCTCCATTAAGGAGACATGTTACAAACATAATGCTGTACCTCTAGACATGATTTGCTGACATTGGGATTTTGTTACTTAAAGAGGCCTAATAAAGCAACCCTTTAAATGTCATGGGCCCAAGTGTAGCGATTAATAAAATTGTACCAAGAAGGAAATATTCTGAAATTCCTTTTGTGCAATATAGTTGACTGGAGCAAGAAGAATGACAGGGAGTTTATTCATCTGTGGAGTATTCTACTCTTTCACAAAACCCAGCTTCAAGAAGAAATGAATATAAATGGTTATGAAATGTACTGTGTGCCTACATGTTCAGCAATAAAAAGAGGTCTAAAACAGGGTTGGCATGCTGAGTGAAGTTGACTTTGAATATGGGAACACTTAGGTTACCTTATCTGCTCCCTTGCACCTAGTTTGATTCAGACCAGGAAAAGGGAGATTTTTGCTTAATAACATCCTTCCATCCAGAGAACCTTCCAATATCATTAATTCTACCTGGGAACAATTAGACTCATATATATTGTAACTGATATTATGATTATTTTTTCCAGGTTGAATTGTTTTAATTCAGGTATAGATCTGATTATTTAACTTTTGTAACCCACTGATAATGGAGTGACTGGAAGAATAAGTATCCTGCTACTCTGCATCTCTCTGTGGATTGCAGTATAAATCATTCAGGAGTGTACCTAATTGGGATGCTTTGTCTTAGTCCTGATTTATAATTTGCTCTTGAATACCTATGGAGAATATATGTATGTCTCCATCAAAAGTAGCAGTGTTATAGATTATGTCATAATAGCAGAAAAAAATCTTTTCTCAAATTCTTCTTTCACTGTTAGAGATTAAATAGCCAGCAATCAGCTGTTCTAATTAGTTTAGTTAACTTTAGATCTGTTTCTAACCTTCCTTGTTGGGAAAGGGGGTGGAGAAAAAAAAGCTAAAAGGTGACTTCAACCTTCATCGTAACAAATATAAACAAATTTAGTGACTCTTCCCATTCTCTAAGGTTACAATTATTTCTTCATCCTATATCCCATTCCATATCCAACCAAATTTATAAAACATCATCTTTTCAGTGCTGGTATTAACAGAAAGTCCACTAAGGTCACCAGAAGTAATACATATCTTGTTTTAATCTGATCAAATAAGCCAACCATATATTCCTTCCCCTTACTTCTAACTTAATATTTAATCCAAATATTCCTAACCGTATCATGGGATTTGAGTGCTCTTCTTAAGATTTTAACAAGTCTGTTTTGTAAACCCAAAAGCAAATATATATCAATGTCAGTCTCTTTGTTTATCATTTATATTTCCCTTTTGAATTTTAAAATCTCAGTCAATTGCTTTTGTAAATATACTGAAACATCCTTTTCCAAATCATTATTTTGCCATTAGATTTAATTCTACTTTCAATACCATCTGAAATCTTGTCAGATAAAAATTTTCTATGTCTGACATTTCTTCAGTCGCATTTTTCAGACATAGTATATCCACAGACATAGACATCATTACTGACATTGTTGATACTGTGGCTGCTAATTTCTGACTCCATTTTTCAAAGGTTCCTTTCTGTATTTTGCATTTTATAGCTTTCAGTTATTCCTCTTCTTAAAATCTTTAGTCCCCTCTAGTGTTCGGTTATTAAATTATAAAATTACTTAACTCTGTTATGTCTTCCAAAAATAGATCTTTTTCCCACAAAAAGCCATTTGTTCTTTATAATTAATTCCAAAGTGCTATTGAAAAGTTTCAATATTCCAAATTTAACTGGGCCATTAGTCCATTTATAACTTTCCTAAATCAACATCTTATTTAAATTTTTTGCTGCTTACTTCATATATCTTAAGTCTTAAGCTTATAATTTTTTATTTGTTCAGAGTTGAAGATAAACCCGCTCAATGAAGACTTTTCAAACTTGTTGTTCTGATGGTCTCTAATAGCATTAAAATAGTAAATAGACAATTTCTGAAAGTAATTAGGAATCAAGGTTTGTAAACTTAACATCCTTTTACACTGTCTGTCACAGTTGCAGACAAATGACTAATTCCTTCATCTCCTGGTACTTAAAGCCCTAGTTCCTGGTATTTGCTGCAACAATTTCTCTTCACTTAATGCAGTCCAATAAGACAAAAGGTTGGACAACCATGCTTTAAGCTTTATTCTACAGTTTTACTACTTATAAAAGGGTGTCAATTTGTTCCTATGGTACTTCAGGTTTTTCATTCCGAAAATAGTATCCCAGGTGTTTTATTGGGTCCCCATATCGGTGCTGAGTACAACAGATGACTTGGAAGTAGTAAATTTGTTTTATAAAGAACTATTATATGTGTTCCTAAATGTATACCATACTCTGTGCTTAGTTTAAAAACTGGATTTCCCCCCAACAGTTTGTAAAACTTTGGATTTTTTTTTTCATTGAGTCAGTCTTAATTTCTGGCAACTAACATGGCAGATTCATGCCTATTTTAGGTAACATATTTGGAAATGGTTTGCCACTGCCTCTTGGAACTCTCTTACCTCTGATTGTTACTGCCAGGCTCTTTTCATAGTTCATAGCTATCAATTATAGAAAATAAAATTTGGGTCTTTCTATTTGAATTATTTAGTCTGGAAAGAAAAAGAGCAAAAGAAGCCCCTTATCAACATCTTTATCATATCAGATCTACCAGCTCAGGCTCAGAGGATATGTTCTTCCCTCAGTTTTGGCAAAAAATTTCCTTTGGACAATAAAGGGGAAAATTGCTGTTTTGGGGGATTTCTTTGACCAAGGCCTTTTTAAATGTACTTCCTTCTTCCATCCTAGGGAAGAGGTACCCAAGGCACCAGTCCTCAAGTGGCATCTGTCCCTAAGATTCTGATGCCTTTCACATTGTGAAACCGCTGTATTGTTTCCTCTGTTGGGATATCAGGAAGAAACTTATAAAATTACTAAATTCTCAGGAAGAAATTATTTATTTTATTTGACTTACACTCTTGCCGATGTGAAACCAGATATTACTACAATACTTGAAAAGTTTTATTTGCAGCCCCATTGTTATTGATGCAATTGCAACTGATACAATTAACTGAATATGTTAATTTTATTTACGTTTAAATTAAATTAACTTTAATTAAGTTAATTTTATTTATGTTAAGTATGATATTTCAATTGTGGGATTTGATGCACTTTCTTGGCTAGTCAAAGACTATAAGAAAATTCATTCATATACACTGTATACCAACACAGAAGAGTGAGCACATGTTTTATGAAAATACTATATATTTTGCTATCTTTACATATTGTTGACAAATTAGATTTAGAAATGTGATATGGAACAAAGAACATTAGATTCTCAGAGTGATAATGAATGAATTAAAAAAAGAAAGAAATTATATGTAGAAAAAGCAGAGGCCTTTGCATTCCTCAAACTATTTGTTCTGAAAAAATAAGGGTTGTCACATATGAGTATTCACATGTATGTTAAGTCCTTGGAGATGGGCTAGGATTAAAATAAAAATAAATTACAAAAAGTTGGCATTTATTTATTTATTTATTTGACTTATATGCCGCCCTTCTCAGGGCGGCTCACAGCAAAAATACAAGTACAAAAATATAGTATAAATCAATTAAAATACTAATTAACAATGTAAAAGTTATAAAACTATTTCCACTCATACAACACACAGTCACAATCAAAGGCCCCGGGGCAGAGTATAACTCACATGCGCCAAACCTGCCTGCATAAATATGTTTTTAAGAGTTTTCGAAAAGCTAGGAGGGAGGGAGCAGTACGAACCTCTGAGGGAAGTTGGTTCCAGAGGGCTGGGGCAGCAACAGAGAGGGCCCTAACCATAGGCCCCGCGAGATGACATTGTCTAACAGACGGGACCCATAGGAGGCCAACCCTATGCGCCCTAACCGATCGCTGGGATTCATGGCCCATTGCCATAAAGGGCTTTATAGGTCATAACCAACACTTTGAATTGTGTTCAGAGACCAATTGGTAGCCAATGCAGCTCACGGAGGGCTGGAGTGATATGAGCATGTCTTGGGAGACCCAAGACGGCTCGTGCGGCCGCATTCTGGACTACTTGCAGTCTCCGGACATTCTTCAAAGGTTGCCCCATGTAGAGAGCATTACAGTAGTCGAATCTCGAGGTGACAAGGGCATGGGTGACTGTGAGGAGTGACTCCCGATCCAAATAAGGCTGCAACTGATGCACCAGGCGAACCTGGGCGAACGCCCCCCTCACCACAGTCGAAAGATGGTGTTCTAAACTTAGCTGTGGATCAAGGAGGACACCCAAGTTGTGAACCCTCTCCGATGGGGATAAAACTTCCCCTCCCAGAGTGATGGATGGACAGATGGAATTGTCCTTGGGAGGCAGAACCCATAGCCACTCCGTCTTGTCGGGATTGCGTCTGAGCCTGTTGGCACCCATCCAGACCCCAACAGCCTCCAGGCACCGGTTCATCACTTCCACTGCTCCGCTGTAATGACGCGGGGTAGAGATATAGAGCTGAGTATCATTAGCATATTGATGACTACTCACCCCATGTCGATGGATGATCTCACCCAACGGCTTCATGTATATGTTAAAAAGCAGAGGTGAGAGAACAGACCCCTGAGGGACTCCACACGGAAGAGACCTCAGAGCCGATCTCTGACCTCCTGCAAACACCGACTGCGACCGGCCAGAGAGGTAGGAGGTGAACCACCGCAGAACGGTGCCCCGCACTCCAAGCCCCTCCAACCGGCGCAGAAGGATACCATGGTCGATGGTATCGAAAGCCGCTGAGAGGTCAAGAAGCACCAGGATAGTGGAATAACATCTATCCCGGGCCCGCCAGAGATCATGAGTCAGCACGACCAAAGCAGTTTCTGTGCTGTAACCGGACCTGAACCCAGACTGCTGAGGGCCCAGATAATCAGTTTCATTCAAGGACCGTTGGAGTTGGAGTGCCACCACCTTCTCAACAACCTTCCCTAAAAAGGGAAGGTTGGAGACTGGACAATAGTTATTTAAAACTGCCAGGTCCAGGGAAGGCTTCTTGAGGAGGGGGCGCACAAGTGCCTCCTTTAAGGGAGCTGGAAAGGACCCCTCCCTCAGTGAAGCGTTAACAGCCTGGACCCAGCTCCATGTCACCGCCCTGCTAGCCGAGACCAGCCAGGAGGGGCACGGGTCCAGTAAACAGGTGGCAGAACTCACAGCTCCAATGGCCTTGTTCACATCATCAGGAGTTACCAGATCAAACTCCTCCCATTCAACAGGACTAAGATGGGCCTCTGTCATCTCAACTGACTCATTGTCAGCTGACACTGTATTCCAATTGGAGTCCAAGTCAGCCCGGATCTGAGCGACCTTGTCTGCGAAAAAGGTATTAAATTCTTCGGCATTGCCTGGCAAAGGTTCCTCTCTCCTCCCCGTATCAAGGAGAGAGCGAGTCACCCTAAACAGGGCAGCTGGATGAGATTCTGCAGACGCAATCAATGCAGAAAGATACTGAGATCTTGCCGTAGTGATTGCTTCCAAATAGGTCTTAATATAAGCTCCCAATTTGGTTCGATCAGATTCGGATCTGCTTTCCTTCCATTGCTTCTCTAAACGTCTCTTCTGGCGCTTCATCCCCCTGAGTTCCTCGGTAAACCAAGGAGATCTCCTGGGTCTGCTACCACAGAGAGGTCGCAACGGCGCAATCCGGTCTAGGGCCCCCGTAGCGGCCATATTCCAGGCCGTCACTAGGGACTCCGCCGAACTGTGTATGAGCGAATCTGGCAGTTCCCCAAGCGCCCTTTGAAAACCAATAGGATCCATCAGGCGTCTGGGGCGGAACCATTTAATCGGTTCCGGCTCCCTGCGAGAGAGGATTGGTGTCGTAAACTCAAGCCGCAACAGAAAATGATCTGTCCATGACATGGGCAACACTTCTAAGTCCCTTAATATCAGATCATTCCTCAACTGTTCCGAGAGAAAAACCAGGTCAGGTGTGTGTCCCCTCTCATGGGTTGGGCCCTCAATTACTTGTGTCAGGTCCATGGTTGCCATGGAAACCATGAACTCCCGCGCCAATGCAGAGGACTCACCGAGTGACGGCACATTAAAGTCCCCCAAGACAATAAGTCTGGGGAACTCAACCGCCAACCCGGCTACCTCCTCGAGTAGCGTGGGCAGGGCTGTAGAAACGCAGCTGGGAGGCAGGTACATAAGCAACAGACCCACCTGTACACCTAGGTCCAACCTCATAAGGAGGGACTCACAACCTGATACCTCGGTAGCAGCGAGTCTGCGCAGCCCGAGTGTCTCCTTAGCTAATATTGAAGAAGGTAATGTCATGCTTTGATATGTAAAACAATGTTTAAGAGGGAGGGCTAATGACTAACACTGTACCTGTTTTATACTAAGCTATGTTCCCTAACCTTCCAGATCTGCTGGATTGCTAACTTGGGAGAGAAAGAATTGCAGTTCATCTCTTTCTTACCCTGAGCTAAATGGATTGCTATAGAACAAATGGACACGAAAGATTGCACATTTCTGTCTTCTATCATAGAGATAGAAATCTTTAGTTCCAAAAAAGGAATGTTTCTTTCTAACCTTAAGTCACAGATTTATGTATTTATGTAAGAAATCTATACAGTATGTGTCTGCACATCAGCTCCACAATTAGTTTCTCCATGTCAAGATTCTGAATACTTGCAGAGAACTCACCTTGAGCCTTAGATATACAGTATATTCCATTCTCCCAAATACCTTGTGCAGATTCTGTGCAAAAGCAGAAGCAGTGAGAATGAATAAAACATGCACACTGAGGAGAGGCCCTGGTTGCAAGCTTTTTTGGCCTCTCTTGACTCAGAAGGCCCAATCAAATACTAATAATGTTCTTCATTGTCACATGCAAAGGAGGAAAAATCAATCATCTTTAAATTATAAATAGAGATGATGGAAGTTAAAAGAAAAAATGAGAAATCCCCAAATGATCTACTGCCTGAGGCAACTCTGCTGACTAATTTTAGTTTCCTTTTTGGCTCCTGTTTTGTCTGTTTCAGTGACTGCTTGCACTGGTCTTCTGGGGAAAGTTCTGTTATAACAGAAAGTAACCTCAAGAAGAAATGTTGGAAGGGAAGGGAAGGAAAGATGGGGAATTGGTTTTAGTTCAGGTTTCCCACAGATGTAACAGAATAATTGGAAGACTTTATAAGCAAAATACATATGACATAAAAGAAAGGGGTGAACAGTTTTAAAAATGCTATTATCTGCTTCATCTTAATAATATTTATAAAAACAGACACACCTTCATGGCCCTTTAAACCCTGTAGAGAATATGTTTGCTTTTAAGAATACTTAATAAATTTGTCAGACTAGGTTCCAGACTGGAATAAGAGGTCTATTGGATTAGACTAAAAGTTCAAGCCATTTGAAGGAGAGACTATCCAGGCATTTCTAGAAAATCCAGTACATGATAGTCTACAGATCTTACTCCCCATGTGTATCACCACACACACAAAGCATCAGACATTAAGTAGCATGAAGCTATCATGATGAATCTGTTGGTTACTACTTGATTGTGCCTATTCCTTTGTTCGAGTTATCCAAATCAGATACTATATCGTGTATTGCTTCTCTCTTAACTAGAGCAGCAAAGGAAATTATTTCTTTTATCCAGCCATGAAAAAAAGGAACTGTATTGAATAAAACGATTCTACATAGTTTCTAGGAACAAATCTTTTTCTCTTTGCAATTTTGTAACAGGAAAAGAAATTCAAAGAGCAGTTTATGTATTATCAGAGCTACAGCCTCAGTATTTATTTTGCGTGGTGAGGAAAATGCAGCAGTTTTATGGAAGTCTCTCCTATACAGTGGAATTTATTTAAATTACTAATGAAGGAATAAATCTAGGAACGGGAGACATTTACTGCAACCTTATTCACACAGGGCTTTTGTGTACACTAGGCGAAGGGGGGAGAGAAAGCTTTGTATTGCATTAAAACCCTTCTTTGCCAGAGTAATGAATTTTGCAAGATTCTGTTAAAGGTAGACCCTACCTGTCAGGGAGGAAACTGAAAACTCCCTGTGAGTGAGTGAGTGAGTGAGTGAGTGAGTGAGTGAGTGAGTGAGTGAGTGAGTGAGTGAGTGAGTGAGTGAGTGAGTGAGTGGTGTGTGTGTGTGTCTGTGTGTGTGTGTGTGTGTGTGTGTGTGTGTTCCAGGAACAGACTCTTGATCAGGATAATGCCTGTCAGAAAGATACCCTTTTGTGGAAGTGAGATAGAAAAGAGTACACAGAAAGGTTAGTAGCAACCAGAGCTGCAGAAGCTTACCATGTTTGGGATCTTACTGTTCTCTCCCTGGGCAATGTTCCCAGAACAGGGATGAGTTGATTGCACTTGAGGCGATTGTGGAATGGGTGTTTGCAGACAGTAGCCTCCTGCTTGCTCAAAGCAAACCTGATCTCTCTTTTCAGACAGAATTGCCCATGGGAAAGAGGATATAATTGGTAGTGAAAATGTGTGACTGTGTTTTCTGCAAATGTTGTGCCATTTGAGGTAACTTCCCAGGAGCATGGCTGTACTAATGCTATTAGTCATATTTATTTAATGCCTGTTCATCAATGCTGTTCACGTACTTCAAGCCAGTACAGTAAGCTATGTGAAGACCTAGTACATTCTATGTTATATACATTACAGGGGTGCAAAACAAGTCCAGATCAAAATCTACACTGAACCAAGAAATTGAATCTTTGAGTCATACAGAGACACGGCTTGAAGCTCTCATGTGCTTATAATGTGCTACACCATCCTAATTAATGTTTCCAATTTTTCAGCTACAAAAGGTGATACCATTTTTGTATAAAACAAATTTGGAGACAATTGTCTGATGTATTTGCAGTTTTTACACGTACTGTCTGATTATGATATCAGAACAAAAAAAGACAATAAAGTGTTGAAATAATACCAGAAGAAGATGGTGGAGATTCCAAATATGTAATCCTTTACATAATTGCAGAAAAGGTCAAATAGGGAAGCACCCCATTTCACCTGCACAAACTGCCTTCAAGATCAAAAATCTCTTTTGTCTTTTTTATTATCAAGACCATAAGACAGTATATGTACTGTATATACGTATTTGTGTGCACAACAAAATGCAAAAAGATAACTCAAGGTGTGGAGCTGATTACTTGCTGCATCAGAATGACCTACAAAGCCAGGTATGAATATATTTTTGAGTAACTATATATCAAAGATATTAATAGCTAAGTTTGGAGAAGACCAAATCCTTTGTTGTTGTCATTGATAGATCAGATCTATTTTTATTGCCTTGAACTGATTTGCAGAGGTTCCTCACATGGCTCCTTCTCTTCTGTCCCTTTCCTCAAACTCATCCCCCCCTCTCTCCTGCTTTCTTCTTCAGAATTCCTTCCCATCAATACCCAGAAACAGTGTTTATTTCTGATGGGTGGTGGTCTCAAATATAAGGATAAGATCAAGGGTGAGCTTTCCTTTCTTGAAACCTCACCTAATGACATCTTCCAGCTCACTACTGATATATGGTAGCAATCTGGCCCTTCATCCCAGTATTAAATAAGATTCCAAAATCCTTGATGATCTATTGCAAAGTGCCCCAGGGAGTGTAGACTTTCATTTATCTACTGCCCACCCCAATGACAACTCAACTAAGTTTAGAACAGAATGCCAAAAGGGAAGTAGAGGAGAACATGTGCAAGGGATAACAAGAATAGGAAGGCAGGCAAATATGCTGTAAATCAGAACAACATAAAAATAACTAGGAAAAAAAGTTTTACTGTGAAGGCCCACTTTAAACACATTCCAGTCTCCATCTGCCAAGTGTGGATAAGGTCACATATGCCTAACCCTAGTAAGGTGTTAAAAGAACAAAACAAAACAGATCCAGGAACTTAGACAACTCTGTGTGTGTGTGTGTGTGTGTGTGTGTGTGTGTGTGTGTGTGTGTGTGTGTGTATGCTTTTTTCTCTCTCCCTCTCCTTCCATGAGAGGGAAGGAAGCAGAATAATAAGTGTATTTTGATGGAATAAAATTAAACATAAAGATAATCAGTAGCATTATACACTTACTTTTTTACATAACTGCTATCTTTGCATTATGAACTGGGCAAAAAATAGTTAACTGTAGCTAAACGTATCTTAAATGCATTGTTTTTCCTTCAGTGCCAAAGATATGTGTTAGTTTCAGGGTCTCTGTTAATAGGAAGCCTAATAAAACATAAACATCCCACAGACAATGTGCAGTCCCCAAAATTATTTTGCAGCCTCCAAAGATCCCCAAATCATCAAAATTCAGCAACAATATTTTTCTGGTATTATTTAACCTAACTAACAAAAAAATAGGTACACTGAATCTGTAATAGATACATTATACCTATTTTATGTATATAAATATAATTAAAATATATATTTAAACATAAGTATATTTATGTATAAAAGGGACCAAATCTTCAAAAGTGAAAAAGGAGCTCAAAATCTTCCTCCACTCCAGTGATACCTTTGTAAAGCCAGCTATAGCCCTCAGTGGCTTTAAAAAACGAGGAATAGGATGGCCATTTCTGATTAAAATAACTTTCGGTCTTTGCAGGATGCCACATAGAAATAATCTCTTTTAAAGGAATCAAGATTTTTTTTAATGGCAATGCAGATGATAGAAGAATAAAAAAAAATTGGTGGGGCAGTTCCCCCCCCCCCAGAAACAGAATGGTAATTTCTATTGGTATTCAAAAAGGGAAATACTATCACTCACAAGAATAAGACACTTAAAGGAATGAGCCGTTGGCTTCTTACACTGTTATGAGCGAGCACAGCCTGCAGAGAAGAAAGCTTCAAGATGGAATAAATGAAGCGATAACAGAAGGAAGTATAGAGTCCCTGGTAGCACATCATTAACCACAGCAATAGGGTGATCTGGAATGCAAAAATAACCAGGGGCTGGATGTGACCTCACATGGACAGACCGGGAGGGAGAAGAATTGCAGCAAAGGAAGAGTTGAGAGAGTTGCTACTGCCAGGGCTTCCCACATTGATATTTTAGGAAAGAAACATCCATTATGCAGGCAGCTTCACTGTGGGATTTGAACCCTGTTTAAAAATAGCCACATGATAGATCTGAGGCATAGATCCTATCAGCTATGTCATGCAATACCTGTTCCATTATATATCTTATGTAAATTAGTTGCTAAGAAATTTACAGCTGAAGCAATATTTTAACATTTAGCAGCACCAAACATATTCCATAAAGCACTGTCCCCATCCAGGTAAAAGCACACATGGCAGGTCATTTCTCTCTTGGTAGAAGAAGGGTCTGGCATTGTCAGAAGTTCTGGCACACATGGTAAACCCATCCACAGAAGGGGTGGAGGGAAGTCCCACTGAAGGAGAATTCATCCAAAATCAAGAAGAGTAAGTGACAGATTTGTGGCCCCTCTCTGACCCAAGATCTGGTGAAACACCTAGATAAACAGAGCTCTGGCATCTGTGAAATTCTCTTCCCATTAATGTTAGGGTGAGAAGTGTAATACTAACTTCGGGAAATGTTTCACAAATTACTCAAGATGTATGAATGTTTTAGGAACAGGACTCTGGAATACACATCTATTTTCTGTACGCTTTTCTTTGACATACTATACACATTTTTTGCACGTATCCTTCTCAATCCCAACCAATTTAAAATCTCAATTTAAGAAGATACAAAATAACTGCAACACAGTCCCTCCAATTCCCAATTATCAAAGGTAATTTAAAAGTATGCCATTGCTGAGGGGTCTTCAAACTTGGCAACTTTAAAACTTGTGGACTTCAACTCCCAGAATTCCTCAGTCAGCCAGGGCTGGCTGAGGAATTCTGGGAGTTGAAGTCCACAAGTCTTAAAGTTGCCAAGTTTGAAGACCCCTGCCATAGCTGGTATTCAGCACCATAGAGATCCTCCCAGTTTAGATCCCACTAGTTGTCATCCATTCCCAGCCCATGCTTAATTAGATAAGGGGCTGATTGGAGACATGGTAATAGCTGTCCAAAATAACTGGCTTGAAGAATGGCCTCTTGAAAAGCACTGTCATTTTTCAGGCCTAGCAAGTATCACTCTGTTTCCTTGAGAAGCATTTCCCCTCTATAAAATCCTTTTCTGGAAACCTGGAGTAACAAGAAGAGATAAGAATTCAGCCTACTTATGGGCAGAGAATACTCACAGAGAATCTATACACTTTCTCATAGTTCACAGGCGCAAATGAACCCAAAGTGGCTTCACAAGGCAATGCCCTTGTAATTGAACAGATTCTACCCAGTGCATTCTTGAGAATCAAGTAGGATTGTTGAGAAAATCAAAGTACAGGAATGACAGCTTCTCATTTCATGGAATCCCATCTGTTTTTGCTATCCACAGCATATTGCTGACTAGAAGATGTTATCGTCTTGTCACATCTCCATCCCCAAAGCCAATTTCAGTACGTTGCCAAAAAAAGCAAAAGATCATATGAGAAAACCAAGGCAGAAAGATAAGAATTCTGGGCAGTTCTGATCTCAAACAAGAGTTCAACTGTATGTTTTAAATTTCAGGAAATGACACATACCAAAATATTTTAAAACAAAAATCAATGTTGTCTGACAGAGACTTCCCAGCTGTGCCCACTGACTATGGAACACACATGAGACCACTCTCAGCACTATCACCCTTTGTCTTCAAATGGTTGGTATTTTCAAAGAACTCCTCAGGTTGACCCTGCCCCACTGTATTAGTCCTGTCAATGAAAGGTCATCTCTGAAACCACCTTGTTCCAAATCTCATCTGGCAAGAGAGAAAGGGAGAGATGCTCTACAAGTACTTAGGTTATATGTGTGAATTGAGGAAATAAAGGCTAAAGGAGGCAGCATTGTTTCTGTAGAAAAGGGGTCTATTTGTGTGTGGACAGGGTAGACCTGTATATTTATTAAAGCAGTTTTTTTTCTGAAGTTTGACAACTTTAAGAGATGTGGACGTCAGTTCCTAGAATTTCCCAGGCAGTATGCTGTCTGGGGAAAACTTGAAGTCCATGCATCTTAAAATGCCAAGGTTGAAACACCGTAATAAATGGAAAAAGTATTTCAAATATTGCTACTTTAGACATCAATAATAATAAAAATAATTAAATAAACCATCTCTCATTAAACTGAGATTATCAGAAGCTGTTTGGAAACTCTCACAGAATGGTAGAAACTATAGTTACAGTTGAGCTCATAGTTCTATGTATCCATTGCTTGCTTTTGAAAAGAATGGGTGTTTTTTATTTTTCAAAACTCTGCCCAGCACAGTGAGTAATTCTTCATTTCTTATTCCACTCTGGCATATTTGAGAGTACAGACTGACAATTTATTTCAGCCTGTCCATGTCCACAGAAATTATATCTCAACCAGGTTTAAAACAAAGGGCCCAAACCCCCCAAATAAAATCATAATGCAGAACCAAACAATACAAAACGATAGAATACAAATAAGAAAAGGGTTAAAGCAGTGTTTCTGAAGCTTGACAACTTTAAGAAGTGTAGACGTCCCCTCCCAGAATTCCCCAACCAGTCATGTTGCCAAGTTGAGGAACACTGGGCTAGAGGAGGAAAAAAAAGGCATTTCTCCCTTTCCGCCAACTGTATTTTCAACTTACAAAAGCCTCTCCTATGTGCAGCAAAGGGTGGACAAGTTCACAGTGAAGATGATCCTGGGGTGCTCTCATCCATCAAATATCTAACTATTTCAGATAACAATAAACAACACTCTTGACTAGACTTGAAATAGTTCTAGCTGGACATTGCTGAAGTACAATTATACTAGTCATCCTTCACCATTGGCCAGGCTGTTTGCGTTGGCTGGAACATATGGATAGCCAAATATAACAACATTCAGAACAAGAATGTATGATCCTTTCCCGATAATGTCAAACTCAATGTCATATGCATCTTTGTCTGGTCTTTCAAAATCATCACACAGAATGTATATGTGTGGTTGGAACTTGTAATCTGAATAAATTGTTAAGTCTACAAGCTGTATGTATTATTTTTAATTTTTCTCACCTGTGCTTTTAAAAAAAATCTGCCCCTAATTACACTAAATGCTAAAATAATAAAGTAGACAGAGTAATGTTATAATGCAACATTTGTGCTTTTGTACTTACATGACCATGTTGCAACAAATACGTAATAGGCAGAGTTTGTGCCATGATATTGCTTCTTCCTCAGAATTACAATATTAGTGAATGCTGTATTCCACAAGCCAAATGGATAGGTCTGAGGTTTTTCTAGAACAGACATATCAAACTCGTGACATCACATGATGTCGTGTGATGTATCGGAGCTTTTTTGCTATTGCTGGCAATGGGGTGGGCGCGGCTCCGGTATGATGAAACCGACCCGTGGGCTGGCAGTTTGACACCCCTGTTCTAGAAGGATCCTAGGTAACATATACAGTATTATGGTTTTAGTGGGATAGGTATGTAATCTATCCATTATTTGCATTTAGCAACAACTTCTCCCTGGTTAGGAAGTCTATGGAACTCAGCATAAAGAGATTAATTCTAAGATCTTGGGCACTTAAAATTAGAAACTGAAGCATAAAGCTGATACTGCAGATTTTTATTTTTCTCTGATGGACTCTATAGGTTCACCCTTATATCTGTATCCAGTCAAATGTTGGTTGCTCTCAAAAAGATCTATAAGGTGATTCAGTGTAGCTGCTTCTGTGTGCTCCAAATCACTTTCCCCCTTTCAAATCCAGATTTGTGTTTATTTCTTAATTTAGTCTATAGCCCTGAGATTTTCTGGGGACTCCCATTTACATCATCTATTGACCAGGTCTAAATCTCCATAGCTATTTATGGTTAGCAAAGATCAACTATATATTGTCACCTTGCTGGACAATCTTTGAGTTAAGCACCTGATTAATAATAACAATAATTTTTATTTGCTATAACAAAGTCACAATTTCTAAGATGGTCACTTATACTTCAACAAAGAGAAAAAATATGTAGCCACCACAAAAGAAGGTGTGGCTTTTCCAAAATGATGCCTACTTGCATGTGGCTTCCATATAGGAAGGTTGCACTGCAGATCAGTTATTTCTTGAAGGATATCTATGGAAAAGGTAAGTTACCAAGCCATGATGTGGATAGGTAGGAGGGAATCACAGGACAGGAACAGACCCAAGGCCTGTGGGTACCCAACAGGGTACCCCTCTGCATCCCTGCAGTCATTCATATAGGTAGGCAGATTGCTACGCCTTTGAGTTTTATTCAACATGACTGAGAGGATACTGCAGCAGCTGTAACTTTGGCAGGAGTCATAAGTCCTATGTTCAGTGCTATCATGATTTTGAATGGTGTTCATAATTATTTACAGGTGCTTAGAGAAACAAAATCAGGTCAGTGTATTAAATAAAAAGTGTTTCAAAATATGTATATGCTGCTTCTGATTTCCTTCCCTTTCTTCCTGTGATGCAAAGAAAACAATCCATTTGTCTACATCAGATTTTCCAGTATTTATTCTAGCTTGGTGTAATAGGAACTAAAGAGAATGGGCCTGCTTAGCATCAGACTTTTACCCAGTTTTTCCCCCTTTTAAACCAAACCTTTAAGATTCTTAGCTAAACTAGCTAAGTTTCCTCCAAACAGGTTTTCTCTCAAGATATCAATTCCAAATAGCATTGAACCATGGAGAATTATCGTCAGTTGCCTTGTCTTTTTTAAGCTAGAGACCAGCATATGAGATGAAGTACACCTCCTTATCCTTCCTGCTGCCCCATTCTCAAACTGCAATGGGATGTTGGGACTTGGAGTGAGGAGGAGAGTAAATATTCCTGTCTCAGGAATGGTATCCGAAGCAGGACATCCAGATTCAGTCACAGTTTTGTTCCATATAGTATTAACCTTGTGAACATTAAAGCTTCCTCCTTCCATTATGTATTCAAGATGGACAGTGATTAATATTTATATATTACTTATTATGTAAGGGTGTAGATCTATGCATATGTTGTATATAGTATGTTTAAATGTATGTTATGTATGTGTACACTTTGACAGCAAGCAACTAAACTTCATTTTTAATGTGTGCCATTCTGCTCACAGTAAAAAAATGACAATAAAGGTTATCTATCTATCTATCTATCGATCTATCTATCTATCTATCTATCATCTATCTATCTTATCTATCTTATCTATTTCTATTTGCAGCAAGGTAACAGTGGTCTGGATTTCATCTTTGTCCTGGTGATTCTGATAAATATGCCATTTTTCCATTATTTTAAAATGGCTGGGAGGCCAAGATTGAAAACTTTTCACCTCACCAATGCAGATTAATATAATTGCCCTACACTAGTTGTGTCATAATGCTATGCTGCTTGCTCTCAGCATCCTTCCACATCTGGAACTGTGCTTGTAAAGAATTCTGGAAATTCAAATAGGAAGAACTGCTTTAAGATGTTGCAAAAGCCTCTTTGCAGTAGTACAGATTTACCACAACTATTCCACTGGAAACTTTTCCATGTAATTCTTCCAATAAGCTCAGAAAGTCTGGATGTAGCAGATTTCAAATACATTCACAGCAGATGCTTGTCAACTCTTGCTTACTCATCACTTGGCTAAGCAAGCCATATTTCATCTTCAGGAGCTAATTCTGGCTCCTTCAACATTTTTATTGCTTGCTTGAATCCTCTCCAACTTGGAACATCACAAGAAATGTCTGGAAATGAATATGGTAATAAAAATGCACCTCATATTAGAGAAGGTATTGCCTCCTACATTTTTTTTTATAGCAGGATGCTTGCCAGGTACACCCGAAATAGCAAGATAGTCTATTTTTTTAATTAGTAGTCCACAATACCAACCAGACATCTAAAATATATCTAGATGTAATGGTTCATTCAAACATCAGTTAATTATACAAAACAAAACAAATCATTATAGATCAGCCAGATATATGTTCCTAGAGAATTACTCCAAACTGATAACCATTCCTATCACTCTATTCTCTTCTAATTTATGTACTGAAGAAAACAATTTATATTCACCCAATGAAATGTACCTTTTCTGTGAATACTATCCTTTAAAATAAAATAAAAAATCCCTGCATACATTTTTGAGTTTCTTGCAGCCACTATTATATATAAAAAAACAGCTACTGTTTATCTAAGATGACTTTCAATCATGTAGTCTAGCCAAAACAGTACTTTCTATCTTGATATATTTCTTTAATTCATAGGCTCTGATTATGTATTCACTTAGCCTGGAATAAATCCCACTGAATTCACTGAGTAAGTGGATTGCAATACAGATGGACAATGCACGCACACGCACACGCATACGCACGCACACACACACACAAAATACAGACACTTCTTCTGTTACAATAGGACTGAAAGCAAGCAGTGCTTTCTATACAGTAAATTGATTTTAAGTTAAAAATGTGTTTGGGACCTTCTGAACTCCTGATGTCCCAGAAAAACCTCAGAATGCCAAATCAGCATATATATCAGCAGCAGCCAACCTGTCTAAAAGTTAAAACAGTGATTGAAGGCTATACTTGAATACAATTTCTTACTCCTCCCTTAGCAAGAAATCTTGGCAGGTCTTTCCTTTGCTGGCTAAGTGGAAAGCATCATCTTTTTCTCCTGACAATAGAAAACAGAAAAAGGAAAGCAACAGACCATTTTTTAGCAGAAAACCTATTGACCTTTTCTTACAATTCCCTGAAGCTCATTCTTCATGAATACATCCACAAATATGTTGGTTGTAAAAGCCTTTTTCTCTCCTGAGGTAACTACTGTACCCATGTATGCAACTGTGTTCAGTGCTGTGAAATTGAAATTGAGTTCTGCCTTCACTACACTACCAAATACTGCCAAATGTACTGCCAATAATAAGTTAACTGCCATAGCAATATGCCATGGTTTTATGATCTGTGATACAGATTTTGTACCCAATCATAGGCTAAATACACTGCAGGGAAGCTTATCAAGTAAAAAAGTATCCTACAGTTGTCATCATCATCATCATCATCATTGCTACTGGGACACTTTGTTATGGGGCTTGTGGGCTCTGAGAAAGATGAAAGCTATATCATATATTCAACCATACTGGATGGGTCTCATCAGGACAGTCATATGAAAAGTGTTTCTCGCATAAACAATATGCTGACATGTAACTTATGGACACTTATACCAGATTGGTTGTCACTTGGCTCAGCAAGACTCACACTAGGAATTCCTAACCATCTGGGACTTAGTGTCCAGCTAGCAGCAGCTGGAAGATTGATGGAAGAAAGGGTCTTACAAATATACAAATACTGAAAACAAAGAAATAATGATTTGCTATTATAAATCAAATCAAGAAGAGGATATCTGAAAAGAATGCACCAATTCTGAAAAAGCAACATCCAGAATCAGAAATAGCATAACAGATGCTAGCAAATGAACACTGATTTATAATATGAAATAAAATACTCACAGAAGTACAATTGGAAGATCTGCAAAGGTCTACCCAGCTCTAATAAATTGAATTGCTGCCAGAAATTGATCACAGCAGAGAAACTAGGAGCATCAGTAGCAGAGGAAACCAGCATTGCCACTGAGGTATTTTCACTCCCAAACCAGACACCCTATCTTCTATCTTCTCTTCAGAAAGAATAAAGTTCTCTAACTGTAAAACAAAAGGAACTGAAGTGAACAGTAATTGAACATCTAGAACAGCACGAAAACAACAGAATAAGGTTGCTCTATTGAAACTTGTTACAAAAAAAAAAAAGCTAACACAAGTACTGAAAGCTGTTGGTACCATAGTATCAAATATAGGCGCCAGCTCACTGCAAGGAACAAGCTAACTGATATATAATATAGTTTTGGTTATAACTCAATACCTGGGATGCAAAATCAACAAGCAAGAAAAAAAAGCCAAACAGTGCATCACCGAGATGGAAGATCCGGCTGGAAAATAACATCAACATGCAAAGAACAGATACAATCAAGGTAAAACCTATGAAAGGAAAGAAACTGAAAAAGAAGACCAAATAATATCTGATCAAGAAATATCACCTAATGGGACAGCAAAAAGCATGGAAAATAACAAAACAGCAAATAACAACCACAGCCAAGAAAAATAGCATATACAAAGACTGAATTTCTGTCGAATTAGAAAGATTTTTACTAATCCATCAAAGGAGAGACTGCAATGAACCAGCCAACAGCTGACAAAGACACAGTGCAGCTCTGGTATAGCTATGGGACAATCCAAAGAAATACAATAAGAATGCAGTTTGGATAAAAGATGTAGAAAAGGAAAAAAAACTGTAATAATAGCAGAAATGGTGGGGAAAAGGGCAAGGAAGATCAAGAATTGGTCAAGAATTGTTTTTTATTGAGATGCCTGGCTAGTCTGCACCTAGTAATTGCCAAGAAGTTTAACAATATATACAAGGAGGTAAAATTGAAATGGATTAACATCTGGCAAAATCTGCCTGATAATAAAAGATCCAAAAACTTGCCAGGATCAGGCAACTACAGGCTAATTACCTGCTTACCAACAACTTACCAATTGCTAACTGGTGTTGTAAATGATGCAGTCCCATAGTATCTAGCTGAAAACAAGCTACCGTACTTCCATCTGAGCAGAAAGGAAAAAAGATCTGGCAATATCTAAGAGCAGGAAAGTTGAAGAAAGAGGCAAAGGGGCTAATTCTGGCTGCCCAATACCAGGTCTTAAGATGTCGTCTGCATAGAAAACCAGAACTGAGAAGAGAGCAGTGGGCAGCAAACAGCATTTCTGTAAAGAAGCTGGAGAAACAGTGGATCACTTTGTTAGCTCTGCAAGAAGATCACACAGACTCATTACAAACTATGGCAAGATAAAATAACAACAATAGTGCATTGGAATATCTGCAACAAATACCATTTTCCTGAAAGCAAGAATAATAGAAAATTAAGGAACTGAAGTACTCTGAGACTTTAGAATTTAAACAGACAAACATCTGCCATACAATATCCCAGACATACCAATTGTTGATAAGAAAGACAAAAAGTCTGGATAGTGGACAATGCAATACCTGAAGAAATAAAAACAGAAGAAAAAGAACTGGTAAAAAGCTTTCCGACTGACAAGTTTAGCATCTTTAATCACTGAGCCATTGCATCCCTTAACAAAATATAGACCTGAAAATAGAAGTAGAATGACTGAGGAAAAAAGCAAAGAGGGTATTAATAGCAATAAATGCCTTGGGTGCAATTCCAAAACAATTGGATTTGGATTTAAATACCATCGACTGACAAAATCACCATCGGTCAATTGCAAAGGGCAGCTTAACTTGGAACAGCTTGTACCCTGCAAGGATACCTTTAATATTATTAAACAACAACATCTTCCTATCCCAGATCCTTGGAAAGGACTTGTTTGGTAGACAAAAATGTCAAATCCAAATTAAAGTACGTAACCAACCATAACAATAATACCAATCGACAAGGTGTTTTAAAAATGCAAATGGAATTGAGGGTAATATTTAGCCAGAGATAAAAATCCTTTCTTACATAAGCTTCACTGAAGAATTTAGCCCAGGAGATATCAAATTTCAAATCTATAGCTGATGATCAGTTTGAAAATGCCAGTGTGAATATTGTATATCAAACACATATATAAATTTCAAAATATTCTAAACAGACAATGGAGCCTTCTTGTGAAGTCATGCAGTCCAAAAACAGATACTTTGATGAATTACACATGTTGATGTATATTCCAAAATATCTTTTCCTAACTGAATCCAGAACACTTCATAATACAAATTAAATATCCATTATCAAATGCAAAATACTCCTACCACTCTCTTGTCACCAATGATGGTTTCTCTCATTTTAGTTTACTTTTCTTTTTGAAGAAAATTCTATATAATGAGTCACCCAAAACATCTATGTGGCCCACAGTTTTTCTAATGCAAAGATTATGCTAGAGGTTATTTTGAGCCATATTTTCTTGTTCATTATTTTATTTATTTTTTTAAAGTCTCTAATAGGATAAGGTATTGGGGAAAAACCATGCTAAACTTCTGGTAGTTTAATACTATTGCTTTATCATCAAATGCATTGTGCTTACAAAGAGTTCTTTTAGGTCCAAGGTCTCAGAACTTAAGATGTTTGATTATTTAAAAGATTAAGATGTATACCATTCCCAGAAAGATAACTTTTACCTGCTCTGAAAGAGGATAGTTCTATCTTTATTATCATACTTCTTTTTCAAGGATCAGAAATCATTAGATTAATTCTTCTGTTCTGAACATTCCTAAACATGAGCTAAACTTTTTGTTTTAAAAAATGACCACGATTAAGCTGAAAGCTGGGGGGGGGGAATAAAAATGATAGAGATGAAATGATTTTGTGGCAGAAAAACTGTTAATTCCTTATGCTGTTATACTGACAATATCTTGGAAAAGAAAAAAAAGGCTGTATCCATTTTCATGCTAATAATGTTATTCCCATCACTCACTGCAAATCCAGGTTTCTTTGCAAAGCTAAGAAAGCCCTAATCCAAAAAAGCGGTTTTAACAGGCTGAATTTTATTCTGTCCCTTTTTGTCTCTGGCTCCCCTCTGTGCCCATATCAACTTCCCAAATCAAAGGTGCTCTCTTTGTATTAATACAAGCCTTTTTTTCAATCACAATCTCAAGTAAAAAGAAGGGGAAAAGTATAAAAACTCTAAAACATCCAAGACAGTCAGCACACTGTCCATTTTTCAGTTTGTGGAAAAAAGATGTGTATAATTATTTTCCATTAGAAAACTGGGGGGTGGATACTTTGGTGTGGTTTCAATGATGTATAATTTGCAGTGGTTAGCCACTCTCTGTTTAGTTCCTGGAAACTTTCCACAGTCAGCTAGTCTAGACAGGAGAAAACTAAAACTATTCAAAGAACAAATGTACAAGGCACACAAAGGTAAACTGTCTATAAGGACACCACTTTGATCAGCCTGGCCACTCAATAATTTTGGCTTGGACACTATTTCTGAGATGATCAAAAGGAAACAACATTTCACCATGCACACAGCAGTCCTATATGACTAAATTTGACTCCGCAGATCTGACCTTCAACATAAATGTGGAATATCAATAGTCAGTGATGTTAGCCCTCTGCAAATAAGAACTTCAGCCAGAATAAATGATGAGACAAATGGTTTCTGAATATGTGTAGAATCCACATAATTCTAGCAGCTATCAGCCAGAAAATGAGATCATCAGCCATATAAAAGAGAAGAATTTGATTTGCTGAAGTCACAGAACTAAGATAATTTTCCCAAGGGAACATAAGGCAAGAGGCAGGTGGGAGATAAAGACATCAGGAGATCCAAACAAGACTATCTTGGCAAAAGTCCAAAGTTCCAGATTAGGTGAAATCAATGGTTGTGGAAGTCAGGACAGTTATTTACTGTTGATAGGATAATGCTGTCTTTTTTTCCCCCTTTTTAATATGCAGCCCTGATTCATTCACCATAAGGGGTTCTAGGACATAGTCAGAGTTTTTCTGATTTAGCACAAGTTGATTTAGACATATCTGAAATATTTTTTTCAGCACTAATTTTGCTACCTAATACATAGCATAACTGCTCATGACATGAAACAGTGCATGCAAATATTTTGTTGTTGTTGTTGTTGTTGTTATTATTATTATTATTATTATTATTATTATTATTATTATTATTATGGCATGTAAGTCCCCCCAATTCATCAGGATTTTATAATAAGAAGAACACACAATCCTTCCATTTCTGGTTATAAACATATCTTAAATACCACAGATCCCCATATCGCCCTTGGGGTCAGGTCACAGTAAAAGCTGCCATTGACACTACTGGGAACATTTAAATTTTTCTATAATTAATTGCCATAAGAAGATTTGTTGTTGTTGTTATTGCAATGTAAGGAAAGGAAGAATTAAATTTGTCTTTCCATGTGGTTAGTTCTTGATAAAAAAAAAACAAAGCAGGACTCTCTGTGCTGTAATTAAAAAAAATAAATCCGACAATGTGATAACATGTGATGAAATTAGTATCCTAAGTAGCTGAGTACTGAATAATAATATTTTAAAAAAAATATTAGGAAAGAAAAAATGGAAAAATGGATATGCAAACTTTTACTTTTTTTCCAATTATATTCCTGTCTCTTATATACGTATCTTGTTACTGAGAATGTTGGTATTTTTGTCTGCCTTGAAAGAGCCAATAGTGTGCATGTGCATACACATATCCCCCACACACAAACACACACACAAACACACACACACACACACACACACACACACACACACACACACACACAGACAAAGCTCAATAAACGTTGCTGGACTTAATGGTTCTGGAACTTTTTTTACCTAGTTTCTTTAGAATGTCAAGACAATGACCTTGGTGCAGATATGGAATAATATAGGATGTGATTATCTGAGACACCACTTATTTCTAAGTGTTCTATACACCCAGTATGATCCAGCAGATTGGTGTGTTCCATGTACCCTCTATTACACACTGCCATCTTGTGAGATCTTGAAACTGTGCCTTCTCTATTGTAGTCCCTGTTGTGTCCTCAGCCTGCAAAAGCAGGCTCGGGATATTGCATTGGTCCCGGGCATTCCAAAAGCTCCCCGGGACCAGACAGAGTGGTGCCAGCCTTGTGCACAAGAACATGGTGCGAAAATGCTCTGTTTCGTTGGTTGATGTTGTCCAGGTTTCTGGCAATATAAAAAGGCTTGCGTTCCTTTTGTTTTTGCTTGGGTGTTGTTAGAAGGAGAATAAAGAGTTGTTCAATATCGCCATGTGTCTTCATCATTCGCAGGCGAACGAAGTATACAACAGTCCCCACCCTCTGGATAGCATCCCCCTAGAGATAAGGATAGCACTTTCTCTCCTAAGGTTTCATAAGCTTTGAAAACCTGGACTTGGTTCCAGGCCTGGAGTTGATGTTTATTTTTTGTTTTGTTGTTTTAGCTGTCTGTTAGTTATTTTAGCTTGAGCTGCCTGTATTATTTAATGCTTTTAACTCTTTTTATAATTTACCTATTTTATTCATCACCCAGAGGTCACAAGTTGGCTGGCCAATAAATTTAAATAAATAAATAAGCAGAAATCTTTGTTTTGGCAAAAGATAGGAAGCAGCTCAAGCAGATGCCTCCCTAGTTCATTGAACTAAAAGAAGGAGAAGATCTGATTTACAATATTCTTCTGCTAAGTCAAATTAATAAATATAGTTTTAGCTTCTTGTGTAGTTGATTTTGTGACCTGAACAGGCTTAAACTCAATTCAAACAAGATCAAGTGGCTATAGTATATGTTATTTTTGGTACTGGAGAATCTCCTTCTTTGGTTCTGAATTTTATACACAATTTAGGGATCTTCCTGGACAAATTGTATGGCTTATATATCTAAATTATAAATGTATTAATAAATGAAGATGGCATATTGATCCCAAGCATTCTATCTTTGCAACATTTCATTGCATTTATAATTTACGGCAAATGATTATGTGCTAAGAATTTATAAGGTCTGTTAATCCATGCCTCACAATAGGCATTGCATTACCATTGCACTTGAATCGTTCCAGTCTATTATATTTCACATGAACTGGTTGTATAAACATTTATTTCTATTACACAAGCATTCCTTTTCTTTGCAGCGTATACAGTGCCTCCCAAGGGACGTCCAATTTAGTCAACAGGGCATCAGCTTTCTGGGATTTAATAGGTGCAAAAAAGTCTATAACCTTTCATAAGGATGGGCAAATTCTGCTATCAACTGTAGACATAAAAATGAGTTCATTACCCCAGCTTCTCCTTCAAATCTTTTCATCTATTGAAATAGGCTCCATCTGTCCCTTCCTATTCAAACATAACAGAAACAGAGTTCCAGGAGCATAAACTTCCTTGCAATCACTTTATTTTGTATGAGAATAATTAGGATGGTGGCAATGAAATGAGGGAGAATGGCTTTCTCCAGGGGTCTAGGACTAGTCTAGCACCACCAGACTGTTAAGCAAAAGTAATGCTTGCTAATCAAGAGATCAGCCCTGTTGTAATGCTTCTTTGTTCCCCATAGTTGTGTCAGCAGGTGCTATAAAGCTGTCAACAAGGAAGGCAGGAGTGGAAGGCTATAGTAGGATGATATAGCCAGATAGGCAGCCTTTCTCTGAGAATAAATGCAGAAGAAAATCCACTTCTTTCACTTTACATCCACCCAAGTCTCAGAACTGTTAGCTCTGGAAAATCAATCAGAACACACCTCCACCCAATCAGAACACAGCCAAGCTCCCACCCAATCAGTTCATACCCCCACTGGCACTTAAAAGGAAGTCATTCTAGCCCTCAGAGGCCCAGGCCTGCATCCACGCAGAGAACCGGTTGTTCAGAAGCAGAAGCCGAAAGCACCAGCCTGAAGATGACGAATGAGACTTTGTTGAAACGTCGCCAAGACACTTCAAATTCTACGTGGGAGAAAACCCGAAGAACCAAAGACCTACACACACACACACACACACACACACACACACACACACACACACATGTTTTTAAAATTGTTAACAAAGAAATAAGGGATTTCTGAGATAGCTATTTCGAGTTATTTAACTCTCTTCAGTCAGAACTCACCCTTTCTGGGATTCGAACCTGGGGTGAGAAAGGGTGAGTTCTGACTGAAGAGAGTTAAATAACTCGAAATAGCTATCTCAGAAATCCCTTATTTCTTTGTTAACAATTTTAAAAACATATATATATTTGTGCTTGCAGATGGCTCTGGGTTGAGCTGAAACAAGCAAAGGAAAGAATGATTTCTTCCTCCCATATTTGGGTTTACAGGGTGCAATCTAAAAAATAACCACTTGACACACACACACACACACACACACACGTGTGTGTGTGTGTGTGTGTCTGTGTGTCAAGTGGTTATTTTTTAGATTGCACCCTGTAAACCCAAATATGGGAGGAAGAAATCATTCTTTCCTTTGCTTGTTTCAGCTCAACCCAGAGCCATCTGCAAGCACAAATATATATATGTTTTTAAAATTGTTAACAAAGAAATAAGGGATTTCTGAGATAGCTATTTCGAGTTATTTAACTCTCTTCAGTCAGAACTCACCCTTTCCGGGATTCGAACCTGGGCAGTCTGCATGCTAGGCAGAAGCTTTAGCCTCAAGCCACAGGCTCTCTCCCGCTTTGTTAATAGTCAGGGAGTGAATATGTGTGTCAAGTGGTTATTTTTTAGATTGCACCCTGTAAACCCAAATATGGGAGGAAGAAATCATTCTTTCCTTTGCTTGTTTCAGCTAACAAAGCGGGAGAGAGCCTGTGGCTTGAGGCTAAAGCTTCTGCCTAGCATGCAGACTGCCCAGGTTCGAATCCCGGAAAGGGTGAGTTCTGACTGAAGAGAGTTAAATAACTGTGTGTGTGTGTGTGTGTGTGTGTGTGTGTGTTTTCTGAGGTTTTCGCGGGTGTTTGTATGTAGGTCTTTGGTTCTTCGGGTTTTCTCCCACCATGAAGATGAGGCACGACCACGAACGCAAAGCCAAGCAGCTACACAGTTCACCATCTCTAATCCCCTTGTAACACTGACTAACCTGAGCACAACAAAGCCCCCACCCAAACAGAACACTCCCCCATCCAATCAGAGCACAGCCAACCCCCCATCCAATCAGAGCACAGCCAAGCCCCTAACCAATCAGAACACACCTCCACCCAATCAGAACACAGCTGAGCTCCCAGCCAATCAGTTCAAACCCCCACTGGCAGTTAAAAGGAAGAAACAGCTAAAATCTCACATTGCTCCTAGAAGCAGAAGCCGAAAGCACCAGCCTGAAGATGACGAATGAGACTTCGTCGAAACATCGCCAAGACACTTCAAATTCTACGTGGGAGAAAACCCGAAGAACCAAAGACCTACATATATATAGTTTAATTTTATCCTGGTGTTCGCATTAATATATATATATATATATATATATATATATATATATATATATATATATATATATATATATATATATATATATATATATATATATATATATATATATATATATATATATATATATATATATATATATATATATATATATATATATATATATATATATATATATATATATTAATGCGAACACCAGGATAAAATTAAACTAAAAACCGTTTTTTGACCGATGAAAGCTCAGCATTTTATTAAACAGTTTTTAGTTTAATTTTATCCTGGTGTTCGCTTTTATTTGTTTTTACTATATATATATATATATATATATATATATATATATATATATATATATATATATATATATATATATATATATATATATATATATATATATATATATATATATATATATATATATATATATATATATATATATATATATATATATATATATATATATATATATATATATATATATACACTATATACTGTAGGTCTTTGGTTCTTCGGGTTTTCTCCCATGTAGAATTTGAAGTGTCTTGGCGACGTTTCGACGAAGTCTCATTCGTCATCTTCAGGCTGGTGCTTTCGGCTTCGTGCTTCTAGGAGCAATGTGTGGTCATAGCTGTTTCTTCCTTTTAACTGCCAGTGGCAGTTTGAACTCATTGGCTGGGAGCTTGGCTATGTTCTGATTGGGTGGAGGTGTGTTCTGATTGGTATGGGGCTTGGCTGTGCTCTTATTGGCTGGGGGGTTGGCTGTGTTCTGATTGGCTGGGGGAGTGTTCTGTTTGGGTGGGGGCTTTGTTGTGCTGGAGGGGTTCAAAGTGGTCAATGATGCAGCTGTGGTCTGGCTCCTGGTCTGTGGTCGTGCCTCATCATCGATGTGGGTTTGGATTTGCTTTTTGCGTGGATGTGTGGTGCTGGCATCCTGTGTGGTTCTGGTGTCATTCTTTGTGTTAGGGATTCGCCTGTCAATAAGGGCGGGTTTTCAAATGGCTGGTAGGCGGGAGGTATCATCTCGTTTGTTCATGCTGTGAGGGCATTTTTCTATCTCGATGGTTTCTCTGATTATTCTGTTATTAAAGTGTTTAGTTTTGGCAATAGTTCTGGTCTTTTTGAAATCAATTTCATGTCCTGTGGCTTTAAGGTGTTGGACCAGGGAAGAAGTTGGTTCCTCTTTTTTGACTGAGTTTTTGTGTTCTTCAATGCGTGCACTTATTCTTCTGTTGGTTTTTCCAATGTATGTAGTGGGGCAAGTATGAAGTATACATATACATATATATAAAGGTCAAAACTTTAATTGATGAAAATCATCACAGACCCAAAAATTTATCTCTTTAGTCAATCTGAATATGATAGACTGTGGCTTGGAATGTAAGAAGAATAAAATGAACCAATACATAAAAGGAGTGAAAGACAAATTTATTGTTGTGTGGGTGATAACTAAGATACTAAGTCAAAGGAAAAACAAATGACCATATTTAGACAATTATTGACCTGAACAATGGGGGTCCAAACATGCAAAATGCAGCTGATGAATACACAAAGAAAAGGAAAATTGTAGGTTTTATTAATTAGCTAAAAATGAATATCATAAAGTATTAATTTTATCTTATAGATTGTTGTGGATGTGTATGAAAGTAAGCATTCATAGTTAATATGTTACAGTCCAGTAATCAATGATAATAGAAAAGGAATTACTTTTAGAAAAAATGTGCACATTCTGATTGAATGTAATCCGGAATGAAAATGATATTTGTTCTGCTGTTCTGTCATAAACAGATAGGTAAAAATAAAACAACTCAGAAGAAAAAGTCACAAGGCCATTTGGAGACCCAGTAATGAATGGGAATTGTGACAGTTTGATTAGCATTGGCTTAGGAAAAAAAAATCTGTTTATCATGAACATTTGCTTTAAGAATCTCTGTTTATATGTACATATGTCCAAGAAATGTATATAAAACCACATGCAGTATTGATTTTTGCAATGAAATATTAGGAAAATTAATAAAGAATTAATTTTGTTCTGGTTGTGAAATCAGCCATTTTTTCTGGGGAAAAAACTGGAAATGAAAGAAAAGGAAAGATGTGAAACAGACTAGTCTGAAGGAATAGAAAGTGATAAAAACAGATTAATCACAACAAAATTAATGGAAAATAAACATAAAAAATGGAGGAAGTTGAAATTTCTCTGATTAGAATAAAAATAATTATTTTACAGAGTGGCAAAGAAGTTATGCTAAGAGGGATATGTAAAATGACACTGAAATAGAACAGGCAGTGAATAAGGAAAATGTATGTAAGAAATGGTTGGGGCAAAGAAAATGAGATTGAAAGAAAAGTATTGTGCAGAGTAACACATATATATAAGGAGAAATGTTGCAAAGTATGTAGTAAAACAACAAGGAACTGTTAAAATTAAAAGAAGCAGAGAAAATTCAGAGTAATTTTGATGGAAATTAAAGAATTGTCTTGGATGTGGAACAAAGTCATAAACAAGAGCCTCCAGCAGATTGAACAGAATTAAAAATAAAAGTAATGAAATAATTTGGTTAAGTGTGTATATAAAAGGCATTTGTGCCTTATAATTAAAATGCTATTATTGTTTCTGTATACAAAGTGAAAATGGTAGTAATAGTGAATGGAAAAATTAAATGTTGATTAGATGATTTGCATGGATAGAAAGGTGTCGAAAGGTATAATGAGTTGCTTTAAAGTGTCTTTAGATATATTTCCTTTTGTTATCTCATACCTTCTATTACTGTGACTATCTTTTACTCCCTTTTAATATATATGTTTTCTGAGGTTTTCAAGGGTGTTGTATGTAGGTCTTTGGTTATTCAGGTTTACTCCCACGTAGAATTTGAAGTGTCTTGGCGATGTTTCGACGAAGTCCCATTCGTCATCTTCAGGCTGGTGCTTTCGGCTTCATGCTTCTAGGAGCAATGTGTGATTGTAGCTGTTTCAAGATCCTCCACAAACATAATATTAAGACAGCATTCTGCACAAACAGAAAAATATCCACCATCCTAAGAAACCCTAAAGACAAAATTGAATTAGAAAATCAAGGAGTATATGAAATCCCATGTACTGCTTGCCCCACCACATACATCGGACAAACCAACAGAAGAATAAGTGCATGCATTGAAGAACACAAAAACTCAGTCAAAAAAGAGGAACCAACTTCTTCCCTGGTCCAACACCTTAAAGCCACAGGACATGAAATTGACTTCAAAAAGACTAGAACTATCGCCAAAACTGAACACTTTAATAACAGAATAATCAGAGAAGCCATTGAGATAGAAAAACATCCACACAGCATGAACAAATGAGATGATACCTCCCGCCTACCAACCATTTGGAAACCTGCCCTTATTGACAAACGAGTCCCTAACACAAAGAATGACACCCACACTCATGAAAACCACACAGGATGTCACCACCATACATTCACGCAAAAAGCAAACCGAAACCCACACCGATGATGAAGCATGACCACAAACCAGAAGCCAGACAACAGCTGCATCATTAGCCACTTTAAACCCCTCCAATCCATACATAAAGCAAACTGACACCCACCATGAAGATGAGGCACGACCACAAACGCGAAGCCAAACAGCTATTCAGCTCACCATCTCTAATGCCCCTGCAACTGAGACTAACCTGAGTACAACAAAGCCCCCACCCAAACAGAACACTCCCCCATCCAATCAGAGCACAGCCAACCTCCCATCCAGAGCACAGCCAAGACCCTAACCAAGCAGAACACACCTCCACCCAATCAGAACACAGCCAAGCTCCCAGTCAATCAGTTCAAACCCCCATTGGCAGTTAAAAGGAAGAAACAGCTACAATCACACATTGCTCCTAGAAGAACGAAGCCGAAAGCACCAGCCTGAAGATGACGAATGGGACTTCGTCGAAATGTCGCCAAGACACTTCAAATTCTACCTGGGAGAAAACCCGAATAACCAAAGACCTACATATACATACATACATACATACATACATACATACATACATACATACATGCATACATACATACATACATACATACATACATACATACATACATACATACATATATATATATATATATATATATATATATATATATATATATATATATATATATATATATATTGTCTCTAATCCTGGGTGATGCCATGCAGTAAAAAACAAATAAATACGAATACCAGGATAATATCAAACTAGGATTTGTTTAATAAAATGCTGGCTGACGAAAGCTCAGCATTTTATTAAACAAATCCTAGTTTGATATTATCCTGGTGTTCGTATTTATTTGTTTTTAATATATATACATATATATGTGTGTGTCTGTGTGTGTGTGTGTGTAAATATAATATAATATAATATAGTATAGTATAGTATAGTATAGTATAGTATAGTATAGTATAGTATAGTACAGTACAGTACAGTACAGTACAGTACAGTACAGTACAGTATAGTATAATATAATATAATATAATATAATATAATTAATATATACCTCTTTCCAGAAGTAAATGGCACGATGGATATCTATAAACTAGAACCAGCAAAATATTTATTGTTCCAGAACAAGCAGTAATGGGCTTATATATCCTTGCTTCTTTCAAAAAAATATTATTCATCGTTTTTCTGGTTTAGAAAATATGGCAATCTCTGATTTAATGGAAGATTGCACAATTTCTCAGCTTCCATTAAGGGACGGTAAAAGAAGTTGTTTGTGGAGTCACAAAGTTCATACATAGTAAAAATGTCTTTGGTTAGAGGGCAATGGAGATAATTGCACTTGCTTCTATACACAGAAACAAGATAGTCTACTGATATTGTTTAAGAGGTAAGCCTGCTTGGGGAGCTGGAGGGAAAAAAACCCATAATTTATAAGCATTATTATGGGATATAATTGTATCATACCTGTATCAGTATTAGATTAACCTGCAAAATGTTCAGTATTAGCCATCAACAGAGATATGATTACAAACTAAATAAAACCAGGCTTTTATTTGTCTTTTAATGGCTTTAAGTGCTGTTTCCAGATCACCATTTTTGAAGTTTTAAAACAAGCATTTACTTAATTCTATATTCATGCAACCAGCATAACTAAGTAGGCCAGCGGTTCTCAACCTTTGGGGTCGAATGACCATTTCACGGGGGTCGCCAACCACCGTAGTCCGCCATTTTTTTTTTGGTTGGCCATTTTTTTTGGTCGGCCATTTTTTCCCTATTGCGATGCGGGCTATTGCGCCGCGCATGCGCAATGCGCCCCATCATGCCACGCATGCGCAGTGTGGGCCCGCCATTTTTTTATTATTTTGGTCAGCCATTTTTTTTGGGTCGGCCATTTTTTCCCCTATTGCGATGCGGGCCGTCGCGCCGCGCATGTGCGATGCGCCCCGTCACACCACGCATGTGCGATGCGCCCCATCGCACCATGCATGCGTGATGCACCCCACCGCGCCGCACATGCACGATGCGCTTTGTTGCACCATGCATGCGCAATGCACCCTGTTGTGCCGCACATGCGCAGTGCGCCCTGTCGTGCCGCGCATGTGCAATGCGCCCCGTCACACCGCGCATGCGCGATGCGGGCTGGGGTCGAGCCCCGGAAAAGGTTGAGAACCGCTGGAGTAGGCAAACATGTACTTTAGATTTGGACATAGACACACATAGCAGCACCAATGAATTCCTGGCTGAACTCAAAAGCTAAGCAAGATACGTTTAATACTTGAATGGGGGGGTCGGATGGGGGATTGGCTGGGAATTCTAGGACTGTTTTAAAGTGGGGAATACAACAGGAAAGTTCTTGAAGAGAGCAGTGGCAAATATCTGCCATGACACTGTCAAGAAAATGATATGAATACAGTGATCAGGAGTCAAGCCTGACTACAGGGCATTTTTACATTTCTAGATGATGACAGAACTCACACTATTTGGCAATTGCTCTTTTAAGGACTAGAACACATGCCTAGTAGTCAATATGCTCTACTCCAAATGATGAAAATATCTGATGTGCATTTTGAACCTTCATGGGCTGCCTCAGATAGCAGCAATGAGAGTTTGTTCCAACAGAAACAAAAGGAAAAGAAGAAAAAGATGTTTTGACTGTAAGAAGAATGAACATGCACAGATGCATAATAAAGGGAAGTAAGAGAATTTAAGCATTATGAAGAACACCTTGGCAACCATTCTTTTAATTACATTAATGCTAATCCATTCTCAGTGTGATTGAACACTGGTAAAAAAAATGCTGTTCGCTAAAGAAAATTAAAAGAAATGAGTTCTTTTCTGCTATTTTCTAAAACATATAATTTTAAAAGATTGTGTGGGAGATACGATGCAATAAGAGGCAAATCTGTAGAAATACCAATAAGACAATACATTATGTTTCATTTCAGTTTTTAGAAAATTTTATAGTTTACAATTATGCTAGTGCAAGTTAAGCTAAAATTTCCACTGAGTCAAGTTAACTTTGCAATATCTACATCAGGGGTTCTCAACCTTGGCAACTTTAAGACTTGTGGACTTCAATTCCCAGAATTCCTCAGCCAGCAAAGCTGGCTGAGGAATTCTGGGAGTTGAAGTCCACAAGTCTTAAAGTTGCCAAGGTTGAGAACCCCTGATCTACATGGACAATACATGATGTTTTCATGGCAATAATGCAGAAGAGATTTGCCACAGTTTTCTAGGTTGTTTTTTTTTTTACTTTTCAGTTTATTGGACCTGAGTTAAGTGCTTAAGTCCAACTAAAATCTCCTTTGACATGATGGTGCAAGAGAAGTAAACAAATACTATCAGCCTATACTAACAATTTTCTAGTGATAATAATTCCCCCAAATACTCCTAGATGTTTCAGTTCCAATTATAATGACTACAACATAATCCTATGATAGATTTGCTGTTACACTAAACAGAGTACGAATTAAACTCATAGTTTGTGAAAATCATAGTGTTAAAAATAAACAAACCAGTGTCTTCTGTTCCATAGTGTTGAGTAACGTGTGACCTATCCCCTATGTAAATTCAAAAAGCTTGAAATTTAGAAAACCAATCTTCAAAATCAACCAGAATTCATCTTTTTTAAATTTTTATGGCTCTATATCAGATCACTAAACTTCACTATTGGCAGAATGGAATTGCTGCAGCTAATAGGCATAAGCAGAAAGTTCCAAGTCATAGTCAATGTATATTTTCCAATTAAATTCTATGAAATATATTGACATTCATGTAGTTATTTATTGCTTATTCATGATGGTAACTACTATTGAATTTGCAATGACTATGGGAGGTTTCAGAATCTAAATAGTAGTGTCATGTTTTTAATGATTTAAAGTAGTTTCTTGCAAAAGTTAAGCACTTTTCACACCAATTATTTTCAGTGGGAAGATTCACAGTCTTTAATTTCTGCAGTGGAAATCAATGGGAAGAAAGGCTTAGATTATATTTCTGCGCCTCAGGTGGTGTGTAATTGTTTCTATATAGCAAAAGGTATGATACATCTTCAGATACATTTATTATTACATTTATTGCAATATGTTTTTTCTTTAACTTGCATGATGTTAATCCCAACCAAATGTTTCAGGATAACAACTCTTTAGTAGTCTAGAGAAAACCATAGCAAGAAATAAAGGGAAATTAGGATTCAGAATTTCAGGAGAACTCACTGGGAAAGACTTGTCAGATATTCAGGACGTTGGACAGCTCCAAGCAGCAAAAAGCTTGTTAGGATTGAAGTGTACTTCTACATAACTAGGTCTGACTATATGCTGGACAAGTTTATTGCATTGTTAGGAAATGGAGAATCTTAAAAACACAAGTACTTTATCATCTCTTAATGTCTCTCACCAGGAATCTGAACTGAGCAATAGTTATTTATTTGTTACGTTATTTATATACTGCCAACTTGAAAATGACTTTCAATATTTTATTTCTTTATTTTTTTCTTTAGACAGTCCAATTCCATTCCACCTCTGGACATAAAAACAGCCATAAAATCAAAACAAAATGATAGCATCATAAACCATCATATGACAATGAAACTTAAATCAAATAATTACATGAAACCAAATAAAATACCCTCACAGATGAAGAAACCTTCTTGATAGACCCTTAAACCCAAAGCCCCTATATTTTAACACTCTTCTTGGTTGGCAGAAAAGAAGAAACCATCCTGAATTCTGAGGGAAGCATGTTCCAAAATTTATGAGTAGCCATTGAGAAACTTGTTTTCCCCCAAATCTCATGAAGAGGTACCAAAGTTGTGTACATGGGGCAAGAGATTCCATCAGAAAGTGATAGTTGCTTGGGAACCAATCACATAGGCTTTAGAAGTAAGATAACACTTTAAATTGTGCTCAGAAACCTATTAGTAAGTGATGCACACACACACACATACACACTCTCGCATATACATACAGAGAGAACCTGTGCCGTGGAGCTATGACAGAGATTAATACCAACACATAGGCAACTGAATTCTGAATTGGTTGTAATTGCAGGTAGCCTCTAAAAATAACTCCATATGTAATGCATTGTAATACTCCAACCTCAAGATGATAAGGGCACGAGTCACTGTTGCCAAAGCCTTTTACTCCAAATAGAGCTGCAATTGTCAAAGATGGTCAAAGGCTTGCCTAGCCATTGACTTCATCTGCAGATTCAAAAGCCATGTCTCTGGAAAAAAAAAACATCCTCCTGCTCCTTCAAGAGGGGTAAGGTGCTAACCTAACCAGAGATAGACAGAAATCAACAGAGTCGTGTGGTTTTTGAACTTTTTTCTCTTTTGTTGCAAAACAACTTCTGTATAAAATGCTACAAAGAATTTACAAAAAACCAATAAAATTTGTTTTTTTTAAATATAGAAGACCAATACTTAACAGTATTGCTTTCACTTTGTCAAACTTCAAAATGTTGGAAAATGGGCAAAGAATTTTATTTGGTGACTATCCTTCTCTAATGTTCTGAAATAGTAAAAACCTTCTAATTTCCACTCCACACAAAAGGTACATTAAAATATTGCTTATCTGATCCTTTTTTATTCTGGTCCTTAATTCTTGTAGTATGCATTTCCACTCAATAGATAGATATCACCACCACTTTCCTCCAAGACAGCAGAGAGTAGTCTATTGTACCTTTAAGCCATTTTTCCTTTAAAAGTACAGCTGTGTAATCAAAAAAATTGAGGTAGGATGAAATTTCTGTAAATTAGGAAGTAGACTGACCATAAGCTCCAGAAAGCTATAAGCCTTCAGTAGTTTGACTGTGTTTTCAAATACATTACAGCTGAGCCAAAAATAAATTGGCTTAGCTTTCAAACAGAGTTGACATCACAGGAACACAGACATCTGGATCCATTTTCAAATTGGTGCAGAGCTTTTATATGAAAGAGACTTCAATCTCCTTTTTCAATTTTACCCTGTGTCTCTAGAATAATAAGCTAATCAGTCTTTGCAAAGATTGTTGAGGAGAAGTATTCAGTACTTATAATCTTCTATTATGAATAAGGACAACCAACATACTTATGTGAGAGTAACACTGAATGGGTAACTGTATTGTATGGTGTGAGATTCCAGTATAATATAAAAGTTATAAACTACAAGGAGGGCACCAGATCAGGGCATTTACAGAAGAAAACAAGGATAATATATCCAGTCCAAATTGTTTGAGTTTGTCATAATAGAGATTCATTTTTCAGTCTGACATAACACATTGTTCTAGTAAACCCTCTTAGCAAACTGGCCAACTTTCAAGTATTCTATCATTGTTTATTTAATGGCATACAAATGCATATTTCATGGTGCAAATGCCCAAGCAATGTGGTAATTTCTCAGTTAAACAAAATGTTTATTAAAGCCCAGAAAATAGACTGGTTGAATGGATTTCAAAGAAATATGATTGAAAAGGATTTCACTGGATTCTATACTATGTCCAGGAAGTAAATGCTGATTAAAAATAAAGTCAGCAGATTATTCAGTTTTCCATACATTATTCTTAACTGCAGGTGTTTGCTTTAGTGAAATTTGAGGAGGGGGAGGGAGAAAAGTAGCCATAGTAGTAGAGTTGGAAGAAACAGGTCATTGATGTTGAAGACTGTACTAAATATGGACTGAGGCTTTGACAAATACAAAGGATAACAATATGCAGCAATAAAGATTAATTAAATAATATATATGGAAAGGACATATAAATGAGTCATAAGTTTAATGATTGCTATTATTTGTTTTTGTGTCTGGCGCTATAGTTGGCTGACAACAGAGAAGCAATCCTTTCCTGGATAGGGATTTCAACTTCTTGATTGGATTGCCTTCCATGGATACCAGGTGATGATTGTCATGAATAAGAGTCGTAATAAGGTTTCAGTCCTTACAAAGAAACAAGTTCAAAGTCTGCATGAAGTTTTGGATCCAAAGGATTTATCACTATAATCTGAAATACCTATTACTGATGTTTATTGTAGCTTTTCCTAAATGGAAATATTCTTGCAACAATTATCCACATTCTGGTTTATTTCTGCTATTTAATGTGCATGAGGCTGTCTCTAATGTAGTTCTAAATACAACTGTAAGAATATTAACTTGAATCAGTTGCTGGCTATATATTCAGTGGTGGGATTCAAATATGTGAACAAACATCTTTGTGTGAATGCCACTTCCGGAAGTCCATTCTGGGCCTGGGCAACAATTAATTAGCTACTGGTTCTGCTGAACTGGTGCAAATTGGCTGAATCCCACCACTGTATATATTGTCTCTAAGAGCAGAGAAAGTGAGACTCCAAAATCAGCTTCAGGAGAGCAAGTGGGAATATGTGACTGTCCTTGTGCCTTGCAGAGGATACTATGCTTTGCCCTGATCCTTCAATGGGTCTTTCTGTATTCTTCAGTTTTTAAGTAAGATAATTATATTGTTATATACAACATTACACAGATATTGATCAATACATTTTTGTTTTGATTTTGTTTTGTAATATTATAACATTAAAAGCTATTCAATACAACATTTTTAAAGTACAGGTTGACTAAAATCTTTATGACATGAAAAGCTTGGGGTCAAAAGGATTGACTCATCTAGGCAGAAAATCCAGACCATTTATCTAATCTAAAATTCCCACTAGAACATGAAGATCAAGTTTCAAAGCATAGAATTTTATTCAAACAAGGAGGCAAAACCACCAGCAAAGCTATCAATGCAATATTTTTTCTTGGATGTTTCTGTGACACCAACTGTTTATGATCTATGTGGCTGAAGTTATCCAAGCAATCTCATTCTTCTTCTGACAGCAGGTATAAACAGCAAGATGGCAAATTTATATATACACTTCTCTATGCCTGATAGCACTCTGGCCATTTATTCTCAATCGCACAAACACTGTCCTCCATTGAGGAGCTGGATGAAGGGTACTTTGCTGATTTATTAGCTATAAGAAGACACACTACTTCTTGGTATGAAAGACAAGATTGATTATTCACCCATGAGCTATGCAATCTACCCTAGTCATTCCATTTCTCCTGCTTTAACACAACAGGGGACATGACCCTAACATAAGGAATGCAAAGCATGTGGGACTTAGTGAAATGATGACTAGAAGGAAAAGGTGTGAAATCTACATTTAACCTGATAGAAAGTTAAATGAAACACAATCAGACAACAGTAGTAGTCAATATTGACTACTCAATATTAGTCATATTTTTTCATATAATTTTTTCTATTGTATTGGCAAAGAGAAAAAGATTGATATTACCCCATGTCTAGTTGTGTGACTGCATTTGTTGTTTTTCTCAAATGAGTTTCACCTAATATATCAGTTTTAAATTCAGGTTTCCCTTCATTAATTTTAACCATGACTAGAACAATGTGTTTTCCAACAAACTATCTACATGTTGTATTCTAATCATAGGATTCTTTATTCTAATAAAGTAATCACAATGCATTTTAGGCAATGGTATATCTAACAAGAGGATATCATTAGAAAGCAGTAAAGCTAAGAAAATGTTTTAAAACCAGAAACAGCAGGCTTAAATTAGTTAGGCTCAGAATGAGACCAGTGCTTTAAATATTTCTTCCCATGACTCACACTTGGAAAAATAAAAAACACAACTCCCCCAGTTTTTATAATTGACCTTTAGTAGACTGATACAGTCAACAAGACATTGTTTTCCATACAGAGACACATTTTATCAGTAAAGCATACCCAGAAAATATCTGATATATTTACTATATTCCTTTAGTTACCCATAGAAAGTTACAGAGAGAGAGAGAGAGAGAGAGAGAGAGAGAGAGAGAGAGAGAGAGAGAGAGAGAGAGAGAGAGAGAGAGAGAGAGAGAGTTCTTAAAAAGGTGAAGACAAAATTGAATACAATTTTATTTAGGCTTACTTCCAATATATTTAACAATTTTCCTCCTGTCATATTATTGTTTACAATTAGTTAGCATCTTTTGAGAAGAACTGCATTTCTTCTCTTGAACTCCTTATCTGCATTAAATAATACCATATTCCTGAAATAGTGTCTGAATATTAATAGTTATTCCCTGCCCTCCTGAAAAGCCTTTTCCTTCTGTTTCCTTGCAGAATGCTTTTTGGCTCTGGGGGTTATGTGGAAACAAACCTCCTAATTTTGCTGCAGTTTGGCAAATATTGTCACTAACAGGTGAAACTCATAATAAATCTCTATTATAAGAGTGAAGTGCCTTTTTCAGCTTGCAGAGAAATCTGTGTGCATATGTTTGCCTGTAATGTTTTATTCATTTCATAGAATTCTTAGCACTTTAAGAAGTAGCATTTTTTATATCTTTGTTTGTGACCTGCAGCCGCCCCGCCAGCACTGCTGCCCCGCAATGTAGAGCGGGCCCAGTGGCTCCCAAAGCACCAGTTGCGCCTGCTCTGGCCCCGGGGGGCAGCCCGCCATCGACACACACCCACCTGCAGCTGCCACGCCAGCACACTGCCAACCCTGCACAGCCTTGTGTAGAGCAGGCCCCGCAGTTCCCACAGCACAGGGGGCAACCGGCCACCACCACCCCTCACACCCCCGCCTGCAGCAACTCCGCCGCCCCTGCCTCTTGCACCCGCAGCCATTATTGCCCTAGCAGGGCCGAAGATCAAGAGAAAGTTACTGTGGCATTGCTGCTCCAGTCTCCTCCAGGTATCTTTGGGACTAACTAGGAGATGGTGTAGTTGGGTAGCAGGTAAGGGTGCAAAGTTCCTGCCAATTCGCCTTCGCTGCAGACAACTTACATGTGCAAATTTTGCTGTCCCTGTGTTTTGGCACTCTCAGCAGCAATTCCTATTGGCCTTTGAAAGCCAATAGGGGGAGTAGCACAGCTAATGCAAAAGTTGAAAAAAACCCCATAAAAATAGGTGCCAGAACGCCATTCTGAGCATTCTATGAGAAAAAAAAAGCCCTGCAGATTAGTCTTCAAATATCAAAAAGGAGGACACTTTTCGAAGGAGGACAGAACTCACAAAAGGAGGACTGTCCTCCCTAAAGGAGGACGGTTGGTCACCTTAGTTCTTGTGAATAGCAAAATTTCATCACAATGAAAATTTTAAGTTTTAAGTTTCAAATGCAGTCATATAGGCTGCTAAGTCAGCAATGGAACAAAGAATTTCCTTCCCTGCAGGATTGTTCATTTACAAGATAAGTAAATGGGAAGCTATGTTGACTTTGAGACTTGAAGGTGTTGCTGAGTCAGGGTGGGAAACAAGTACTAAGCAGACAAAGGAAGACATGCTCAATTAGATACAAGAAAAAATTGTGGGAAGAAGGACACATTGACTGTTTAATTTTCTTGCCATCCGCAACAAAAATTACAACAAAATCTGCAAAAAAAAAAAAAGGTTTACTAGGATTATGTGTATATCAAATTATTTTTTTCCAGCATTAGAATGATTGATTTTTCAATCACAATATTTTTCCAACAAATCTTTAATTTCAAGAACATATACTAGTGATAACATAATCAAAGATACATGCTTTCAAAAATTTCACCATAGAAAGTTATGATGTGTTCCACAGAATACAGTAATCATAGATTTGAAAAGACTGGATTGAAGCCAATTGTTGGAATCAGAAAATGAATTAAATAACATAAATCTAGGCTAACCAGTCTATTGATGGATGAGAGAAAAACAATTTACAAGATCACAATACATAGACTAGTGTTGTGAAAACAGTCCCAGAAAGCACAAAAACACTCTAAAAGTCAGACATTATGTGATGTTCAAGTTAACCCTGCCAGACAGAGGAGACACAGATAAAAAAAATAGGATATGTTCTCCTTTTGCTAGACTTCTGGTAACCCTAGCCAGGGGCCATAATATCCATGATCATATATATGCAAGTAAATAGGAACATACACAGTCTTCTCCCTCCCCTCTGAATGATTTCAGTGAAACTGTTTGGCAGAGAGGGAAAATAAAGCCCTTTCTCTTGATATACCGGTACCATTTTTCTAAATATTCTAGAAAGCTCCATAGAACAGGCCCAGCCACCATAGCATCTTCTATGTGCATTAGTTGGTACATGACTTCTGTTCTGAAAAGACTCTGCTACTAGGGCTTCAAAAATACATAAAATACATTGATAGGGTTGATGGAACAAGCAAGTGAAAGACATATAGGGGAATTCTGTGCATTCACAGAGTGGATCTCTAGAAAGTATCTAAAGACCACTTCTGATGTTAAAATCATAGCATAGGATCTGCTGGCTTTAGGAAATTAATGGAATAGATATCAATGTAAGATGTGGGAAAAATACATAAAAAATAAAAACCATCAACCATTATGGCATCTAGAATATTTTTCCCTTATCTATTGAAACAGTTCCTTAGCATTTCTTCATTAGGAAGTTGTCTCTAATTGACATGAGCAAGATTTGCTCTCCCAAAGAGTATGAAAAAATTTCCATGTCAGAATTTTCTCAGATATCTACTAATATTCTGCCTGTTTAAATGCTGGTACAAATCTCTTAGCTTGCTAAGAGCTTTTATTTTTTTAAACTCATTTTCTAAGGAAGTTAAAGTGGTTTAATCTTGCTGAAATTCCTCTGAGACTTAAATAAGTGCCTATCATCATTTCTGAAATTATGAGTTGGCTACCTTTGCATATTTAAGCCATGTGTAAGACATGATTGAAATTGCCTTCTGTAAAAATGTGCATATGGAAGCATGCCAAGACAACTACAATTACTGGTAGTAGAGAGACTACAAAAATAATGGGAAAGGATTATGAGAAAATATTATGCTGAATTACCCAGATAGCATCATAATGCCCAGTTTCAAACAGTTGAACAAAACTTCTAGTCTCTTGCCAGAATTTAGATCTTCCCAGTCCAGCTTATTCTTTGATTTAGGAGAGCCAAGTATTCTATGATTTGACATGGACAAAGTCTGGCCTAATCCCTGGAGGATCCAACAGTCCCTAAACTTGTCACAAAAATAAAACTCCCTAATAGGTGGGTTGTAAACTGTAAATAAACTGCCAACACTGGCCTTGCCCATGTTCCAAAAGCCCAGCTCACTCGACCCGCTGGGGCTCATAAAATAACAAAACAAACAGCAAGCTCACTAGCAGGAATCTGGGAAACTCGCCAATCTCATTATGGAGGAAGCAGCATTAAGCTCTGGCTTTTTTTGAGCAGACAGAATCCCCTTTTTCCAGAAGTCAGTTATAGTTGCGACTGGAACATTGCTGGAGAAAAGGAGTTTCATACCCACAGACAACACAGCACTGAATATCACCCCACAACTTTTTCACACGCCTCCTTGCAATTGGTGGCAGGCCTAAAGTTTTTCTACATCTCCCAAAGAATCAAGCTTGAATCACAATGACCAAATGCTAGTTTCACAAACAAGCATTGATTTTCCAGTACCCTTTGTTTGTTCTTTCATCTTAAGTAGTGCTTTCAAGCTGGAAAAATTTGCTTACCAAAAGGAGTTAAATAGTTTGATTTTACCCCAAATGAAATCATCCTAGATGATTTTTATAGGGAAAGGTCTCTATAAAATATTAGAAGGAGGCACAAAAAAGAATTATCCACAAAAGTGATCCATTATATTCACCAGAGGTCCAGGATTCTAGGCTGCTTTTGTTAAGGGAGGGGGGGAGTAAAACAAAGAGGACATTATGGGAAAATGTGGGATGATAAGAAATGGAGGAAGAGCCTTTTTCAATCCTTCTGTAAATCTCTATTTATGAGATATGGAAACTCCACAACAGTTTCAATGGAAACACCAACAAAAGCTAGATCTATTTTCCTTGAGAATGAAACAATGGAAGTTGGATAAAGTCATTTCTGGCACTGGTGAATTTATTAATTTGTAGGTTTTCAGAATTAAACATTCATATTCATTCTTCCTTTCCTCTTGTGCAATCAACAAACACAAACAAACAAATCCCAAGTGTACCTAAAGAGCTTTTGATATCAATGTTGAATTGTTATTAATACTGATTTTCTTCCAATGTTGAAACTGTTGTTACCAGGACCTTTATATATTGCTTTACTGCAATCAGAGCAGAATATTATAATATTCTGTTTAGCTTTAACATGGAATGTTTTGTGGTTAAATTTAGGCAAATTAGTTATACCACCTACCAGGATATGATATAGCCTACACTAAGGAAGCTCTGCTGTTCCTTCAACCACAGTTAGATATTTTGCAACATAGAAGCTAAAAGAGAAAAATAGATTAGGTAATGAAGATTTCACAGATACTGACTAATCAATTAAAAGGAAGTATAATATTGCCATAGGAATTCAGTGTTCTCAGTGATGAATCCTCAGAAGACACAAAGATATGTTTAGAAAATGATATAGTCAGAATCAGCATCCCAAATCCTTTCCAGCAAGAAAATCCCCATAGGGCAAAAAGAGAGGAAAAAAATCCACTCAGCAGAAGACCACAGCTAATGGATTATTGTGGTACTCAAGACTGCCAGTTCTGAACTCTTATTGGCTCAGACTCTTCATCAACAATCAAGTAACAATTCTTTAAACTGTGTTTATATTTTACAGGTCACTTTTTACACCATAACATTTTAAGACTGACAAGTTCTTAAAACTCTAAAGTACTACAATTCTTTTACAAGGAGAAATTGCTGGCTCAACTCAATATCTCCATTTTTAAATAAATTCACCCTTACTTGAATGACATATGTTTGTACTATATCTGGCAAATTCCCTCAAGACTCAGAGTTTCTTCCCACAACTAAAATGTAGTGACAAGAAAATCAGCAATTTCAATCAGGGTCACTAGGGTAGTGAGAGCCAAGTCCCCCTGCCCTTAGTTCCTGCTTTGAAAAACATGATTTTAAACAGGATTGCTGTGAAAAGCATCCCACTCCACTCCTAATAACTCCTATGCTAAAAAAAAAATTGTTTAGCAAATATTTCCTAACTTCTTGAATGTAACAGGCATTAACATTGATTGATACACATTTCATCTTTTTATATATGACTCTAGAACAGTGTTTCTCAATCTCAGCAATTTTAAGATGGCTGGACTTCAAGTGGCAAGGGAAATTTGAGGAGTTGAAGTTTTTTAACCCAAATGTGATGACCCTATGTGATTCTGTAATGACAATACAGCAGCCTCCTATAAATGTACTTGGCATCATAAATACCTCAGTTTGAAAAAGTTTCCACTATAAAAATGCCATCAGGGATTAAACCATCCCAAAATGAGCAGTCCTTTAGTAATTCTACATAATTAATAGAACACAATTTCCCTTGGAATATTAAATTACCAAAATTCCCATACAAGCTACTATTTTTAAGTGCATTTTAAAGTAAAGACTTTCCAGCTAAAACTGTAGTAGCCTAAGCACACCCACATACACACTGTTGCAGTACATTATCTAATTGGCATACCTTTAAGAAATGTTTCAAACAGAGACATTTCAAAAAGAGGTAAAGAACTATACAGTACTACTAGCAGTTATGGTCATTATTGAGGATGTTACTAATCCAACAATTATGGTGTGACAAACCATCTATAGTCTTGAAATTGAGCCAAAGGTCATCAGTTCAGATGTCTGCATATTCAGTGCAACTATTTTTTGGAAATTGGTCTATAAAAGTGTAACTAATTGAACACATTAAGGAAAAGTTCTGTGCAAATATATATTAACAATTGTGTGGGATTATGTTCTAGAGAACACGTGGGTCTATACTGCCCTATATTTTTTTAACACACACACAAAGTTTATTTATGCAATGTGGGATTGATCTTATGCACCAACTCATAAACTTTTAGTCTAGTATCACTTGACTTTATTGGGAAGCTGGTGAAAAATGAGCAGCCCTATTTTCCTAGACTAAAACATTGTTGTGTCATCATGTGAATTACAGTAATAACTGGAAAGCAAACCTGTTGGCAGGATTCATAAAACACAGCCATAACGAGATTTTCTCAATTTTGCTCCAACATGTTATATAAATGTAAATTTGTGGTTTGGAAAGCAGGGCTTATGCTTTAACATAATGTTTTTGCTCAGCCAGTTATTGCTTATTTAAGAAATCATAGCCAAACAAATCACAGCCAAGCAAATGATGACCTAGGATGCCCTGTGAATTCAGTCATAACATGCCTAATTCCTTAGCTAAGATTATTATGTTAGTTATTATAACAAATTACATTACATTCATTAGTTAATTCATTACATTTGATCATACTTCCTTCCTTCTGTAACTTCTCCTTTTCACCTCATATAGTTGTTCAGCAGTGTCTGCAAATCCTACATTACCATATTTGGGTTGCAAAAATCCATATGACCTCTAGATAAAAGCAAAGAGTTCAGAGTTTTCTGGATCCCTTTGCTGCTGCACAATGATTACCTGGATTTTTAAAAATTTATCCAATGCTCCAGAGCAGATTTTTAGAAGCATGGAGCCTGCATTGGGAGGCAAACAAAGTTGAAAATCACTGTCCTATTCATTCCTCTACTCCTAAGAGAATACTATTAAGACTTATGATGGTGTATCAGGATGCATTCTCAACAGTCAAATGGGAAATGATATCACTCGGCAAGAAGATTATGTCCATGACTGATTGAAATCACCAATTTCTAAACTAAAGCTGTTGGAATGGAAAGTTTAAATGTATGTAAACATCTAATTTGCCACAGAGCTTTACTACTTTACCATGAATATGTGTGAAGAAAAAGCCACAATGAATTACCACTTAGCTTCCTAAGTTTCACAAAAAAAGAAGCCTTTGTTTAAAGGCAAAGGAATGAAAACTGCCCCTTGGGCAAGTAATCTACTTTTATATAATGCAGGCTATAAGGAATTTTATCTAATGGATCAGTTAGTCACAGGATAAAATCCACAGAAAGGGCAGAATGGTGAACAGCAAGATTAGAGTGTAAAACAGCAATGCCTGAATGTATTTTGAAAAGGCTTCCATTACCAATATTAACACATATATTTCTCTTAAATATTGAAAGGAGGTCGCTGTCAATATCAGGATTTCCACTGCTAAAAAGCAAAAGTGAAATCAAGAATGCATGTTTCCAGATTTTGAGAAACATCTATGGTTGATAACTCAGAAAAAAAATACTGTATCCATACTGTACAAAAATATGTGATCAAGCATAAAGAGATAAACCTTAAAGATAGCATATCTTCTTCACAATAGCATAAAAGGATTCAAATGTGATTTTAATACTGAAAATCTGGAAAAAGCTTCATGTTTCTCCACTTTCACAGAATCCTTAGTGTCAACCACCGCCCATTCCAACACAGAAATGCTTCAGCATTCCCAATATGACTATAGTAGTAATTGTGCTGATGTTGTAACAGCATGTCTCCAAAAGAACAAGTGCAAATAATTGGAATAGCCCCAAAAAATGTGTGGCCCAGAGCAGAAAGAGAATCAGACTTGGATCATGTTTGGAAAGTATATTAAAAAAATGTCTTTTAAAAATATAATAAGAAAGTGATTATTTAGCAAATGAAGCAGAAATATTGAATCAGATTAACCCAGATAAACTCAGATTTTAAAAAAAACCCACAAGAATTTGAATATTTAATTCTTAAATACTATAGGCTTTTGGTGTTCTCTTACATTTATTTATATGCCTGTTTTTGCCGCCTTCAATTTACATACCTCTCCAACACTCTTCATTCTCCTTGGCTGCTCTTGCTATCTGATCATAAAAAAAATCCATGGATCTTTATGATTTGGGGAAGCAAAAGTAATCAGGGAAATTGTTTGTTTAAAAAAAGAGGTATGATAATTCAAAATTAAGGTAAGGATAAAAATACACTGCATACCCAAATGCCCAAAACATGTTTCACATGTTTCAAACAAACAAATGAAAAAAAATTCTCAATTCTTTTTTCCTAGAGCAGCCTTTTTCAGTTGGAATTTGGTAGGGATTTCATGAGAGATTGCAACTTAAAAAAAATTGAATCTATGTGCCATATAATGCTAACACTCATGGTAGTGGGAATTTTTATGCTGCAACTCAGTTGCTGGCTTGCCACTTTGTTGTTGTAAACGTAAATACTACAAACATGGGTTGAGGAATATTATAAGTAATTTTTTGTGAAGTTTTTGCAATTTATTCAGAGATTCCTAAGCCCAGAAATCATTTTAAAAGTTCTTCCAGAATAAAAAGTTGAAAAAGGCTGCTGTGTATATATATCTGGGTGACTTTGAGCCAGTTAAGTCTCTCTCAGTCCAATCAACCTTATAGTTGTTGACTTCTGGTTTTGTGTCGCAGCAAAATGGACACAGAAAGGCAAGGCTCTGCCTTCCGTGCCTGATTTTGCCCTAAAAAGGGCCTAAATTCACCCCGAAGAGGCGGTAAAGAAGGAGGAGTGCCTTGTCAATCACAGAGAGACGGCAGTCTCTCTGTTCAATCTCAGGAAAGCCCTTTAAATTGGTAGAGGAAAGACCACCCACACTTCTGTGGCCGGCCATTAGCTGCTGACAACTGAAGAACAAAAGCTTTAATTAGCACGTCATAAATAGCATGTTTGGACTGGGTGAGAATATTGATCCTTTCTTCATTATTTTACAATTGAATTTCCTGGGAAAGGCTCCAAAGAAGCCTAAAACCTCACCAGATGTGAACAGAAGTGGTGGTTTAAATTTGTTATGGGGGACAGAAATACACAATACTGAAGTGAAAGTAATACAAAACTACAGTTTTGATAAATTGGAGAACTGAGATAATTGTTAAAGTTTTCTCTTGGAAAAAAAATATCGAGGTGAAATATAAGAAATATAAAAAATCAACCCTTTGTTTTAAGAGTGGAAAATAGACTTTGAATTAAAACTAGTGGTAGATTTAAGTACACCACCATAACTACCTCCTTGGCTGCTTGGTACAGCTAGCAATAAAGGAAAAATATTTTGGCATATTTATCATCCTGACCTTCTTGGACTATAAATACCTACTGACCATGGACTTTTAATCTCAAGAAGAAGTGGGAGAGAAAGAAAAAAATAACTTTTGAATACATCTGGCTGCAGGAAGGTGAAATATTTTGAACACTTGGAACATTGTGGACTATAACTTTGCCTGAATGATAATTTTCAGGATATTTGAGACAAAAGATTACTATAAAATATTGCTATTAGGACTGGATTATAAAGGCTATATATAAATACCAGAAAACTAGAGAAAATCTTTTTCCACTCTTACTGACACTGGTGATACCAGAGGATTTCTAGAAATGATGCCTCAAGAAAAAACAAATACATTTCAGAAGAAAATACTCTCTATGTTACAGCAAATTCATCAAACAATTGTTGCACAAAAAGAAGACATTTAATAAACCATAATGAGATTAAAAATAATCTAGATGATATAAAGGACCAAATCTCCAAATTGAAGCTACAACTGGAAATCTCCCACACAACGACTACAAAGTATGAACAAATAAACCAGAAATCAGAGGAGGAAGCAGAAGAAATTGATCTAGAGATGGAGGAGATAGGAGAAGGGCTATATGGACTGCCATAAAAATCTAATACATAAGTAAATAAACTGAATATTGATTAAAAATATGGAAAATAAAATTTTGTAAAATCTCTAACCATCAATACCCATAGAGAAATGAAATGTCTAAAGGTAAACAGTTGTCCTACCTTCTTTAACTTGCCACTCTTGGTACCCACAAACACCACACTGTAGCCATTGTAGACATATGATGTAACAGAAGTCAACCGATCACGACCAGAAGTGTAAAGAGTCACTCCCTCTATTGGTATGGAGCCTCCCAATGGCTGATTAATGTCCAATCCACAGAAGTTGTCATCTATTGGAACTGGCTGAAAGTGATGAAATATTTAAACACAAATATCAGTGAAAACGGAACAGTAGAGCAGCTTCTTAATTTGATGTCTTCCATAATTTTGGGACCATAACTCTAAGAATTCCCAACCAACATGGCTTTGGTCCTGATGCTTCTGGAAGACAACAAGATAGAAATATTGGCACACAAATTGTGAAAAATTATAAGTAATATCTGACATATGACAATCCATTTGGCATATAATCAACTTTATGGAGTTTAAAATCTGGAATAATCAGATTCTGAGATGATGTTCTGCACTTAAAGACCTGTCTTGTATTGCTTTCTTTGGCTGCATCTATATAGGTAGTCCTCAATTTATGACCATAATTGAGCCCAAAATCTCTATTGCTGAGAGACACAGTTGTTAAGTGAATTTTGCTCCATTTTATGACCTTTCTTGCCGCAATTGTTAAGTGAATCACTGCAGTTGTTAAGTTAAGTTGAACACATGATTCAGGTACACAGCAACCATCAGAAATACACACCAGTTGCCAAGCATCTGAATTTTGATCACATGACCATGGGGATGCTGCAACTGTCATGTGAAAAATGGTCATAAGTCACTTTTTTCAGTGCTGTTGTGACTTTGAATGGTCACTAAATGCACTTCTATAAGTTGAGGACTACCTGTACTTACCTCTTCCCCTGTTGTATGAATAGCTTACATGCATTTCTGGAGGCTTATGACAGGGAGGCAGTGGTGGAATTCAAATATGTGAACAGCCAGTTCTCTGTGTGGATGCTGCTTCCATTCTAGGCCTGGGCAACAAAAATTAGCCACCGGTTCTGCCAAACTGGTGCCAACTGGCTGAATCCCACCAATGCATGGAGGCATGAGGGTAAGGACAAAAGGAAGATCAGTGATGGGCAGTGTCATTTTCGGACAATGGTTGCCAGCTAGTTCAGATGTTGGGACCAGAGGTAAGCACAGATTATACTTTCTCCTGTTATGATTTATTTATTTGTCTGTTTTTTGCAAGAAAGATAACAGCAGCAATAGAACTAAATGGAAGAAAATTACATAAGAATATGTACTAAAATCTCTTGCTTAACTCAGAAGAATTGTACAGCTCTCCCTAACAAAAGGCCTTTCCCAGAATTGTTCTGCATCACTATCTCTATGTTAGGCTCCTTAAAAGGCTTATCTTTAAGTTTTTGTGTCTCATATTTGTAAGATGCTTTACAAAGCTACTCATATTTAGATGTTTACAACTACATAAAACATTTCATCATTTACCTCTTTAATAACACAGTTCTGGTTCATAACCCTTCAAACCTTTACTTTTCTGCAGACTCAAAAAGGTTCAAAAAGCTGAAGTCTGACTTTGGTATGCCTAGATTAAATTTCCAGGATTCCATTTATTCAAGCTTGTCAGCCAGATCTCATGCTTCTCTACTTCAATGAGATTGAGATTGAATGATGAGAAATACACTTTGTATAGTTTTCACAAAATCTGCATTAGGAATTAATGCTGGTGTTTTTAAAAATTGCATAAGAAATAGACCTGCAAAATTGATTTGGTGAAATACCTCTTTGGGCTTTCCTTAATATTGTGAAGAAACTAATGAAAGGTTCACCATAAGCACTCTCTGAATCTCACTACTTTTACCTGGAGTATAATTATAATTAAGTGCTGTGCTGGTAAACATAACTATACAGTACAAACCAGTATAAGCAATAAAGCAATATAATAATTAATATATTTCCTGTTTCTTCTCAATATAAGTTGATGGTGAGTAGCAAGTTAAGTAAAATAGGCCAGATCCCTGCACTCTGAAGAAAACAAACTATGATTTTCTTCTTGTGACTATTTTGTCTTTTCCTAGAAACAGCCAATTTTATCCCATACATATTTACTTTGATGGAAAGCATTAACATCTGATTCTTTCTGACACCTTCTCTAGCAAGGAACGAGTTAAGGGCATGGCAATCTGAGGAATAGCAGCAGGGATGGTCTGCGTCATTTTACTCCAGCAAAATGTTGTAAACAAATTTTATCTTACTATATTTGAAGGAACAGATTATACTTACTGCCAATAATAGGAAATGCAGTTTAATATTTTGTAGGGAAACAGATTGGAGAAGCTATCCTAAACCGCCAGTAGAAAAACTCTCCTTCTCTAATCAGAGTCTGTCTGATTAAGCATCCTATTTTCCATCAACCAAATACTTGAGGGGTACAAAACCAGAATATAAGCAAAAAAGATTCATGTTAACAGTATTGATTACTCGTGCAGTTAGGCTACATGCATGTAAAACATTAAGTGTCTCTAAGAGCCATTTCATTTTCTTTATATGCTCTGATATAGAAATCAATTTGTTTTTATTCTGATCAAGGCAAGGGGGTAACATTTCTTTTGCATTTATCATCTTGGGGCAGCTGTATTAATCAAGACAAAGAGGATAAAATGTCATTAAAATTGTCAGTAATGTTTAAGCTTTGTTCACAGAAATCTTGAGTTTCTTTATGAGTGTGTGTGTGTGTGTGTGTGTGTGGAGAGAGAAATAAATATATTATAATTAAATATATAAATAATAAATATATAGAATAAAATATTCAATAAATATTATAAATATAAATGTTATAATTATTTATATATATTAAAATAATGTAAGGCCTCCAAACCAATTATTTCTTACTTTTGGGCCCATTGCTTTAGCCAATACAAAGTTCACTTTTCTATTATTATAATACATGAATGAATTACAGTTTTCAATTTCATGCAGAAAATACTGTGTAATCACAACACCTACAAATGGGAAAATGTTTGACCATTTCCATTCATACCTATTCTACACAATGGGTAAATCAAGTCGAAACTTCAGTAGCAGTCTTTTTAATTCCTGCCAGAAAATATGTTGAGAAAGCATTCTCATGAGATAAATTAAAAACTGAGCTAACAGTTAAATCTGGTTTCACTTTCAGAAGACCTCTTCAAACTTCTTGCCAGGTAGCAAATTTTTAAATCCCATAATTTCTAACAGTGTTACTGCTAATATTCTCTATACCTTCCTTAAAGTAAGCCTATTTAAAATACAGTATTCATTCTTACCGCCTTGGTACATTGGACATCTTTCCCTAGTAGCCAGTTGAGTTCCAAGTTGCCTTCCCCCTGGTAGCAAGATTGTAGCCGTTCCTTAATTTGGGCATTGATAGCACGGATGGGAAAAATGCAAAGTGCAGAGTCATCAGGGGGGTGGTGATACTGTTTTTGTCCCTTGGAAAAAAATGGCAAAAAGGACATCATCCTGGGCAGTAATATTCAGGGATCTGGCAAGTACCTCCCCTGGCTTAGAAAGGTAAGCTGCCTGTAGTAGATGGTATTCCACGTCACCTTTGACACAACCAAAGGGCAGAGAAACATAGGAGTGAAATTTAGGGTCATCCTTGCAGAGACGGACAATCCGAGATGTGTAGAAAAGGTCACTAGCCGAATTGATAGACACACCTTCGGGAGTCTCTGGCTGGACTGTCAGAAAATAAACAAAATTTCCACTGGCAAATCCATAGATATAGAAGATATCAAAGTGAGAGACTAAGGCCAATGTATCTGAAGGAATTTTGATTAGTGATGAAACAAAATCACTGTGAAGCTCATAATCCAACATAGCCGAGGATTCTGGATCACGTGGCAGCTTTCGGCTAGAGAGGGTGGGAAAGTAATCCTGCTTACCATCCACTGCTGTGCCAATGAATAGCTTCCCGTCTTCTCCCTCAGAACGAACTATAACTCCATACATAGTGCCAGTCTTGTTGACGCTGGAAAGGTAGTGTTCTTTCTTATGAGATGGCTCTACTAAGATGAAGAGGTCATCCAGGCGCAGCAGTTTACAGACACCTTGATAGAGACTCCCACAGGCCAGCAGCCTATTTTCTGAGTAATCAATGATCAGGAGCTTGTTAACATTGTTCGTCAGAGTCAGGATCTCAGTACAGGGTTGCACAATAAGTGGTGGGTAGCAGGACTTGTTGTCCTCTTCAGGTCCCGTTTTGTGATCTACCAAGACAGTCAAGTTTCCAGACAGCTTGTAAACCCGATTGATGGCTCCCACATAGACTGCTCCCGTTGTCTGATGGACTGTCAAGTGATTGAAAGTCCACTCACGGTTCTCAGGATGAAATGTATTATAGACAGGAGTGCTGTTGATGTTTTGTGAAAAGCCTAAGAAAAGAAACACCAAGGCTACTGACCAGCCATCGGAGTCCCATGTCCGAGGCCAGAGCTTTCTCTGTTCCATCCTGTGGAGAAGAGCAAGGAAGAAAGGGAGCATATATCCCAAAACTCCCTCTGTGCGACTCTAGCCACAGTAGCTTTCTTTACATGGTTCTACAGAAAGGAAGAAAAAGAACAAAATGCACAGAACAAAAGATTAGATGGATGTCATACTGGAGTTACAATTGAAGCAGACATTTCCATTAAAGGCTCTTTGAAATAAAACAAAGAGGTTTCTAAATCCATAAGTCACCTTCCCATTTGAGTAAGCAGTACAAGCTTTAGTGCTCTGTTCTGCCTCTGTGTATTAATTATTACAAAATTTAATTGCTCATTATATGCTCTGATCCATGATTTAAAAAAAAAATTTTTTTACACATTCATCTACCCAAACAGCAGATCTAAAAACACAAATGGGGCAGATATGGTTTTTTTTCCCCTCTAGTTACAAGAAGATTTTTAATTAAAGAGAAAGATATCAAAAGTAGACCTAGCCTAACTATCTGGTTTTTATAACTGCATTTGTATGCACAGGAAACTCAATTCTTAGGCTGCATTTGCATTATCTGTGTTTGGCAAGTCCAAAAGGTGCTGGCATAGTCAATATTAAAGGGCAGGTCAAATATGCATCACTCACTTACAAATGTATGCAGTCAAATAGGCATCGGAATCAGAATTTCTCAACTCCCAAATTTCACACATAAAACCTTTATATAATATTTAAAAGTCTGTTAAGCGAATTGATCAGCATCCATTAATAAGCAACTATCTACAAAGGGGTCACTAACTGAGATAAAAAAACGCTGCTGCTGAATATCTACATTATAGCCCATAATAGGTTGCCAAGTTTCTCTTTTTACATGACAGCAGTAGAAAGTACAAGCACAACTGTGGGTTTTGGAAGAATTTCAGAGTATTATTCCAATAAAAGTGGGGGGAGTATGATGTTTTTATCATTTGGCAATTTGTCTCAGAAGAGAGGTTTTCAATTTGCACTTCTAAAGTTAGTTAATCTCTGCATGGCTAGAAAAGATACATTAGCTAACTTCAGGCAAACTACTTAGATGAGTTCTAGTTATATAATTCTTCTTCTCCCTAAAGATGTTTAACTTTAGCTGCACTACATGAGCACCATTATACAAACACATGAAGGTGTTTTAAACAAGACAGAGCATTGGTCCACAAAGTTCAATACAGTATTTACAGCAGCTATTCAAATGTTAAAGTGGTTTGTGATAAGTGGCAGGGATCTCTCCATTCCTATTATCTGGGCTCTTTCAGCTGAGATTAAATTACAGTTAGATACCGGTAGCTTTTGCCTTTCTTACATTCCCTCCCAGTAAAAGGAAGTACTAAAGATTTTTCACATTGTGAAGAAACCCAATATCACTTATTACATATTGCTCTTTGTGGGGTCCTTGATGCTCTCTGAGCTTCATTGTTTTTGTGCAAACATTTCGTTACCTGGATAAGTAACATGTTCAGTGCTAGAAGGCAGTGGAGTTGTTCTGTATTTATACAGAGTGGTTTTCCTCTTCTTCCTGTATATTTCTCTTTCTACACCACCTTTGTGCTCAGGGTGATTGTAATCTAACTTCTGTCACTGTCTGCCAGGATTGCATTAGTCCTCCTCTAGAGCAGGTTTATCCAGATTAATGTGCAACAGTACCAGAACAATTTGAGAAAAATAGTGGAGCATTTCCAAGACTGCACATGAATACTTTCAACCTGATAATTAGATGAACTGATCCTATTTTGAAATATTAAAGTATTTTCCCCTCTGCCCCATTTCAGAATTTGAGTTAAAAGAAAATAAATTAGGCACCTGTCTGAAAAATCAAACTGAAAGATGGAAGTTTTATACTGCTAAGATGCTCTGCTCTTATCTGCAAACTCTATTCTTGCTGTCACAGCAGTCTGTGGCAAGCCCTATATGGTTCTTTCAATACTAATTTGCATCTCTTTTTTATCCGGAGGGTGACCATTCAGTTGAGTATCATACCAGTCTGAAAAAAACATTAATTGCAAGGGTTGAGTTTAGCAGCTGCACTGAAGTCCTCATACGAAAAACGTTTTGAGGATGCAAGCAAAAGCAAGAGCTATTTAGACAGATCAGAAAGCACTGTGATTCTCAGATTAGTGGTGATGGACATCAATTTTCATGTTCTAATGCTAATCTATATAGCACTTACTGCAGCTATTTCTAGTAATTTAAAGTTTAAGGCTCAGTTAAAGGTTATAATTACTGCAGATACAACAATTATACAAATTTACATTCCATATGTGAAACAAATTTCTTTTCAAATCTGGTACCTTGGATATTTGCATTAGATTGCCCAAATGTGTGTATTTAGATACTGAGAAATGAATGCATTTTAAAAAAAAATTCCTGGAATTAAGGTATTTAAAGCAGGGTTGTTTTTTTTTTTTAGCAGATGGCAGAACCTAGTTGTTCTTGGCTAATATCAAAAAAGCTAAGCAGAATTTAGATGGGAGATTATCAGAACATCCATTCAAGACAGAGGTAATGACTATGCCCATAATGTTGTGAAGAAAACAAATCAATATGTCTATGTAATCCCAAGAGATTGATCTTGGCTAACAGGAATACAATGTGCAATTACCAGTCAGCTATTAAATGTTCATACAATTGTATACCTGATATGTTAAATTGATGGCCTAAATGTGAGTGGCAAGGGCTACAACTAGGCCTCTTCCAGATCCTTACTCCTACTTCTTTTTTAAAAATAGCCACGTTAAACAGAAGGACAAATCATAAGGCTAGGATTTCCTTAGGAAATGGGAGTTTTGCCCTAGAAAAACATTGGTTGTGTAGTGCTAACTTATATCAGAGAACCTTTTAATCACTCTTTTGGAATATGAATTTATTTAAAACCAGATGCTTGTGTGCATCTCTCTCTCTCTCTCTCTCTCTCTCTCTCTCTCTCTCTCTCTCTCTCTCTCTCTCTCTCTCTCTCTCTCTCTCTCTCTCTCTCTCTCTCTCTCTCTCTGTGTGTGTGTGTGTGTGTGTGTGTGTGTGTGTGTATGTTTCATAAATATCCATCCCCTTCCTCAAGCTATACAAGGAAAAAACAAGAAAGACAAGAAAAATAAGATGAAATGCTTTATGAGTCATAATCCCTTTTTTCATCTGAGAAGTTGCCATTTACCTGAAACACTTTGGAATGCAGTTATAGAATATTATTTACAGAACAATAATAGCCAAGAGAAATCTGAACTTCTTTTAACTTAATCATATGAATACACTTTAACAAAAGTACTCAAAAAAAAAAAGCTTCCTATCTGAGTGATGGTTCCGATATATTCTCATCTGGCCGGTGATGGAGGAAGAGGAGTGTGTGTGTTTGTGTGTTTACAGTGTTATAATTCAAGTTTCAGTTCATGGAATTGTATGGTCATAAAATGAAAAGAAATTATAAACTTTTATTCTATGATTATTACCAGCATAACCAGTAGGGTCTTTGATATGGGTGGTACTCCATCAAATCAAAAGCAGTTCTATTTCTAATTACTGAAATGTTCTGTATTGAAAATTTATATCACCAGTTTTCAGTGTTTGTATGCTGCATCTCACAAGTGGAAACTACATCGAATTGCTGAGAAACTCACTCTCTCTTTAGCTGGCACATGTTTCTTCTGGGAATTATTAAGCAGCTAAAAGGGCATTATCATTGTGCAAGGGACTTTGAAGAACTCAAGGCTGTAGAAGTACCATAAATATGCAGGGAGGAAAACCTAAATAATGAATGTTTTTCCTATATTCCCAGAAAGTCTTGATATGTTTGGAGTGCATGATATTCTGTAGAGAAAAGGAAACAGAAAATCAAGGGAAGAAAAATTCTGTTGACAGAGCAGGATCACCACACTGCAATATTTTTTTTAACTCCAGTTTGTTGATTCCATAGAGACTAGTCATTTCCATACTTGCCCTGTGAATGTGACCTTTTTCTGAAGATAATATTTAATAGGCATGTGGCATACAAATGGGGTAGAAAGTTGATACTATTATACTAACACAATAGCAATTCTCCTTTCCTTCTTACATTTATATAAAAATTCAGAGAAGTCCCAAGATGAAAGCTGATAATTTTGCAGCCAATTTTGTCAATGTTGTATAGAGAAATTTTGAAAATAGGGCTGAGGAGTCACATGTTCCAAGGGCCACTGTTTACCCCATCTTAGAGAAAAAACTATCACCTCCTTAACTATTCACTAGAATAGAGAGAAAATCTGAGGATTAATCCAGTTTTCTGTTTTCAGCAGGACCAAACTTAGATCAAATCATAAACACATGAAAAAAATACTATATCTTATTGCCAGTATCTGATACATAGAGATATCTTAATTACCAAATGGAGGCTCCATTTAGTTGTCACAATGTATAGCTACAATAATAATATCTTGAAATCATGAAATTGTAATAGCAAATTAAGCATTATCAGAAACTAACTTTATCATATGAATCTACATCCCAACATACTTTAGGAGGAAACAAATTATATTCATTATTCCCTCTATCATTTACCAGCACTGAATGACATCTGTTATTCTGTGCAATGACACCTGAATATACAAAAAAGGAAGATCTACAAAAATAGAAATAAAAGTTGTAAGCACTGTGATGGAATGACGAGATTCCTGAAGATCATTTCTTACCACAACATGGTTGTAGATTCCAATTGTTTTCTTTGTAATTATAACTTTCCGATTCCACTTTAGTACAGGTTAGTCCTTGACTTACAACCGCAATTAAGGTCAAAGTTTCTGTTGCAAAGTGAGATATTTGTTAAGTGAGCTTTTTATGATCTTTCTTGTCACAGTTATGAAGTGAATCACTGCACCTGTTAATTTAGTAACATGGATGTTAAGTGAATCTGGCTTCCCTATTGAGTTTGCTTGTCAAAAACTTGTAAAAGGTGATCACATGACCCCAGGGACACTGCAATTGTCATAAATATGAGCCAATTGCCAAGTATCCAAATTTTGATTATGTGACCATGGGGATGCTGCAACAGTCGTAAGTATGAAAAACAGTCATTAATCATTTTTTTCAATGCCGTTGTAATTTCGAACAGTCCCTAAATGAACTGTTGTAAGTCAAGGACTATCTGTAAGCTCTTGCCTGAACTAAAAGTCATATTTTATCTTTTTCTTTAATTAAGTTACTATATCTTCTGGTTTTGAATTACCATGTTCAATAATACATGGGGATGAATCCTCTAATATTACATTTCTGAAATTCCTGAACTGTAATAAGATGAGTTCTGTTAGAAGAGCAATCATTAGTCTGTTGATCCTTTTTAGAAAGACAGAATGAACTGACTCAATTGGAATCTGAGTGCTTCCTGCAGCATCAATTGAGCTTAATTCAAACCTGTAGCTTAGAGCTGTTCCTTAGGCTAGAAGAAAAGCCGAAAGCAGCTAAAAGTACAATACAGCAAATCCAATACAATCAAAGACTTAGTGCTTCAAAATAAAGATCAACTTCTGCAATAACCTTATTTTTGCAGCTCAGCAATTCTGGTGCAAAGTAGGTTAAGAAGCTGTGTACAGCAGAGATAGTCAACTTTCAGGAAGTGTCAAGTCAATTTGGCTTTCAAAAAAATACTAGTGAAGACATGCACCCTATTACTCTGTAAACAAGATAATGAAAGATGATATAATAATGTTAGCATTTAGTCTAAATACAATTCACTACAGAAGAAATGGCAACTAATTCTAGGATTCTGCCAAGATACTACTACAAGATTAGTTCCCCATGACTGCCTTATGAAATATATCCACTGAAAAAGAGAAAAGGACAAATATGTGTAGCACTGCTGCTTTAAGATGTGGCTGGATTAAAGTGAAAAAGATGCCTAGCTGCTGATGTGTCCATAGGCAAAATAAAAGCTATATGCTCTGTGTGTATACACCATTGGAATGTGAATATTAGAACCATGAACTAAGGAAATTTGATGTTGTCACAGCAGAAATGTCAAGACTAAACATTGACATTCTGGGAATCAACAAACTGAAATGGACTGAAATGGGTCATTTCACATCAGAGGAGCATTATATCTTCTGTTGCAGACAAGGAGGTGAAGAAGAATTTTATTAACAAAAAAAGCGTCAAAAACAGTTTTGAGATGCAACCCCAACCCCCCTCCTCCATGATAAGATGATTTAAATTTATGTCCAAGGCAAGCTAATAAATATTATGCGGATTCTGGTTCAAAGGAAATGAAATTTGAAACTTGATAGAATGCTAAAAAAAGGTATCTGAGATAATGGGAAAATTTGACCTCACAATGCGAAGTGACTCCACACACGAACAATGCCAGATATGCAGCACCGAAATCAAATGGTTTCTGTATTCTGCAAGGAAAGTTGATTAGGTTCTTTAGTTAGCACACCTGGGGCTGACTAAAGCCCATATCATGAATTCCTTGCAAAATTATAATTGCTATCCAGTGTTGTCAGGCTCAAAACCCAAGTGGGCATATTTTCAAGACAGCAACCTTCCAATTCTGAGCCAACCAGTTTGAGTAATCTAAGCCATGTCAGCTGCCATAACTATTGTTAAATTGCAGATAAAAACATATTTATTACAGATTAATCTGACATTCACTAACAGAAGCTAGAGCATGAAGGCACCAAGTATTCTGTGGCCTAGTCCTGATGGGCAATCCTGAGGCTGGATCCTAGGATTGCTCTAAATCAACAAACCCAGTAGCAGCAGCTCTGAAGGCATTCTACCTCTCAGGATCCTGCCCATTAGAGGCTCAATGTTCTAGTCTGCCATACAATTTATCCCAAGACCCTCCCTGTAAAAAATAAAGAAGATGACCTTCATGCAGATATGCAAATTTTGCTACCAAAATAAGAAGGGGTGAAATCTATCTTAAGAAAAAAATGTTCCTAATTCACTGAAACATAAAAAGAGGGAAGAATAACAGCACAACAAGACTTGTTGTCAGTTTTACTAAGTAGACCAGACCAGCAAATCAACTTCACTAAGAAGCTATTAAGTCTTATACTAGTTATAATCTTGCAAGCTGTTTTGTATACATGGCACTAGTCTGCAATTTCCTATACAAGTATGTCTTTTTCTGAATCATGTTGTACTAGTTAATCAAGGAGAGAAGCAACCTAGAACTAAGAAGAAATTTCCTGACAATTAGAATAATTACTCAGTAGAACAACCTGCTTCCAGAAGCTGTGAATGCTCCAACACTGGAAGTTTTAAAGAAGAGACTGGACAGACATTTGTCTGAAATGGTATAGTTTCCTGCATGAGTAGGGGGTTGGATTAGGTCCAAGGTCCCTTCCAACTGATTCTCTTCTCTTCTCTTCTCTTCTCTTCTCTTCTCTTCTCTTCTCTTCTCTTCTCTTCTCTTCTCTTCTCTTCTCTTCTCTTCTCTTCTCTTCTCTTCTCTTCTCTATTATTATATTCCATTCTATTCCATCCCTATTCCTATTCTATTGCTTGAACCTGAAAAAACATTCCAAAGTATATTTTACAGTCAAATCTGAAGCACTGCACACTCTAATTCAGATCTATATGTTAAAAAGAATCTAGAATGATTCCCTCCTCCCATCCAATTACCCCATAGATGTCTGGAATTTAGAGGAATCTCATCAAGTGACTTTAATGTCTGTGCCACTGAAAGATGCATGCTTACCTAAGAATGTTGGGTTGCTAGGAACCATCATGTTAAATTTCCAACAACTTTTCCAACTCAGGGATTCTGTTAGAATTTTAAAATAACTTTTCCAGACTTCCAGACTTAATATGTATTATCATTCTTGCAAGATGCAAGAAAACAAGAGAGGACTGGTAAGAGCAAGCAACATAACTGGTGGATGGCAATACTGGGCTTTTCCCCATTTTTAGTATACAATAATAATGATTTGACTTTGAAGAACACAGACACAGATTACAGAGAAAATGCCTTTGAAATACTTGGAATACACTGACCTTACACTTTAGTTGCAGAGAATTTATTAGATCACAAAACATCTCTCAGATTGCTTGGATATATTGCTTAATCTTCTTTTCCTGGCCTTTAAATCATTGTTAGTCAAATATTAAAATATGACATTTTCAAAATCCTAAGGCTACAATCGACAAATAAGCATGTCTGAGTCAACTGACGTTCAAAATTTAACAATCTCAGTTAGTCACATTTCTGAAAAAATATACTGCTCTACCATGTGAGCTGAAAGCTCTACCTGATACTTTAATAGGTCAAAAGTGGTATTCTAATATTTCCAAAGCTTTTTTCCCTTGCTAAAGAAGGAAAGAGAGAAGGAAAAAGCAAGCCCCAAAATGATGTATGGTACATTTTTTCTCCTTTTTCTTATATTCTTCTATAAAATGTTAATAATAATAATAATAATAATAATAATAATAATAATAATAATAATAATAATACAAAGACCTACAAATAGAAATAGAAAGACTTTGGCAAAGGCAAACAAGGGTAGTACCAATAGTAATAGGCGCCTTGGGTGCAATCCCAAAACAAATGGAGCACCACTTGAACACCATTGGCATTGACAAATTCACCATTAGTCAACTGCTTCCATCCTGCAAAGATATCTGTAATACCATCAAACATCCACATCTGCCTATCCCAGATCCTTGGTAAGGACTCGATAGGTAGACAAAAATGCCAAATCCAGTCTGAACATCTGGCTGATTGTGCAATGAATGATGATGATGATGATGATGATAAAGTTGGAAGGGACTTTGGAGGTCATCTAGTCCAACGCCCTGCTCAAGCAGGAAACCCTATACCATTTCAGACAAATGGCTGTCTAATCTCTTCTTAAAGACTTCCAGTGTTGGAGCATTCACAGCTTCTGGAGACAGGTTGTTCCACTGATTAATTGTTCTAACTGTCAGGAAGTTTCTCCTTAGTTCTATGTTGCTTCTCTCTTTGGTTTCTTGTGTTGAGAGTCACAAAGATATTTTGAGCACAACCAGGTTTATATCTATTCTATAATCTTAATATGGCACATCTCACAATATATATATATATATATATATATATATATATATATATATATATTAACCTAAGTTTTATCATACTATAAATATCCATGCCAACTGCATCTCAAATCATATCATTCTAACTCCAAAAGCCTTCTAATTTTTGGGAACATCCACTCTTTCATACAACAAGCTGCAAAGTTAACATTTCTTTTGATGCAGTTTTAGTTAATACTAAAAAGCAGAGGGTGCTGGCATTTAAGTTTTCTGTTGTATACCTCTCTATTCTTCCTTAGCCTTGTTAAAAAGTCCATAGGAAAAGTTCTCTCAAGATCTCTTTCTTTGGAATTGAACTGAAGTGTTTAAAACCCCAAGACTGTAAAACACTGGAGTTAGGACCTGTGAGTGAAATAGAGATTATTCAAAATGCACATTTCCTCGTGGTCACTCTGTAATTAAGGAAAACACAAAAACCTTGCATGTAATATTGAGGAAAAACAAATTGAAGCAATATCCTTACATCAACATGGAACAGAATGACTAAAAAGATGGCATTTTTTTTGAAATACCACAAGAATAAACCATTTATTTATGATTTTTATGCCAATTATGAAATGTGCAGCTGCTTCTTACTCTTTTTACCCCAAAGTAAGCAGAGAAATTGGTTTGGATTGTAAGAGTCATACAAGAATTGAAATATTAACCTTTTCCTTCCCATATCATCATTTTTTTTTTATAAAAAGATCTCAAATGGGTCTTTAAATAAACAGCCCTGCAATTGAAGCAGGAAGGTGGTGAAGGAAAGAATTAAACCTCTTCTTCTGATCCACAGGGGGCATCCCTCCAGACATGTGCCTTGGTAATGATTTTGGAGGGTTTTTTTTTTAAATCAAACAAGTCAGCTGCACTTTAACCCTGAATAGTAAGATTTCACAACAATATACTCTATTGTTTATACTGTATTGTACATAGTAACACTAACAAGTCATTTACACAACTTCATTAGCTCTCAGTATTTAATAAGGTGCACTAGATTAGTCTAACTGGAGAATCTCTTTGCAGGACTACATGGTGCATATGCATGAAAAAGTGGGTGAAAAAAGTATCAGATGGTACCACAGCAGAATGCAAACAACTATAGTTGGATTTCTTCATATGTACTCCACTGTTTACAGAACAGAATGTGACATTGGTCTTGAAGTGAGCAGTTGCCCCTTTGGTGAAGTATGTGCGGTAGAACCCAAGAATCTTAGTCATGTTTCCACATTTGTCTTGTATACAGGCATGCAACACGTCTAAACCTTGTCTTACATTTAGGAAAATGAAATTCTGGAAACCTAAAGTTCCTCCAGCACTCCTATATCCATGTAAAATTGGCTAAATAAAAATGGCTACACAGTATCAGAAATCCCAAAGTGTCAATACAGACTTTGCAAGCAGTCCAGTTTTATTGATTTTGTTTCCCTTTTATTTTTCTTTTAAAATACAGGTAGTCCTGGGCTTACAACAGTTCATTTAGTGACCGTTCAAAGTTACATCACTAATTTTAATATGTATTTTTAAGTAAAAAATTTATCCAGACAACACTCTGTTTACTAAGCACTTATGATGTGTAAAAATAGAAAATCAATAAAAATTTTGTTTAAAAAAGTTCCATCACTATTTATGACCATTTTTAATACTTATGACTATTGCAGCACGATCCCATGATCAAAATTCAGATGCTTGACAACTGGTTCATATTTATGACAGCTGCAGTGTCCCTGGGTCATGTGATCATTTTTTTTTTTACTTTCTGGCAAGCAAAGTCAATGGGGAAGCCAGATTCACTTAACAACCTTGTTACTAACTTAGCAATTGCAGTGATTCACTTAACACTATGGAAAAAAGGTCATACAATGGGGCAAAACTCACTTAACAGAAATTTTGGGCTCAACTGTGGTTGTAAGTCGAGGACTACCTGTAGATTCAACAAGCTCTGTCCAAAACTAGATTTGCTAAATAAGATCCATTGACTGGTTTCATTTTTAAGCTTTGAAAGCATTTCTCCCCAACAGGAAAAATACAAAGAGGCAGCTGTTTTCAGAAGAGTCTAAGAGACATTTGGGGATCAGGCAGTGGTGGGATTCAAATATGTGAACCGGTTCTCTGTGTAGATGCCGCTTCCAGAAGTCCATTCTGGGTCTGGGCAACAAAAAATTAGCTACCAGTTCTGCCGAAGTGGTGCGAACTGGCTGAATCCCACCACTGGGATCAGGGACAGAAGAGCCTAAGACAAAATTGGGGATCTGGGAAACAGAGAACAATGAACATAGGAAGCCAGTAAATGACTTATCTTCTTGGAGTCTTTTTTTTTCTTTGCTGTGATGGATATATCTTGGTGTTAATGAAAGGACAAGTATAGTTCTTGTTATGTGAAAAAAGACTGCCGCAGTGAATTGGAGAGTCACTGTGAGAAGAACATGAATCAGAGAGTAAAAGCAGAATGGGACTGGAATTCAAGGTTACTGGCTAACCTTTTAGTCAACCTCACTCACATATTTCCTCTCATTAATTTTCCAAGCCAACTTTTGCAAAATGAAATTCGCCTTCCTCTTTACTGAAGAAAGAGTATTTCCAAAGGGCACGTCAAGTGGCTCAAGTGCTTCTGCTCTAAGAAAGACATTTGAGGCTGCTAACTGCTTTTCAAATGTACAAAAGGCACCTGATAACCTGTAATAAACACTAGTGACCTGAACAGGAGATTCATTGCTTCCGAGCAGCTTTGTTCTCTGATAAAATGACAGCACAGCCTGAAAGATGGCAAGAAGTAAATTGAAGTAAAAAAAAAGGAAAAAATTCTTCTAAATTTAGCCTTTTCCAATCAAGCTAAAAACTCCTAAAACAAGAAAAAAACCTTTGCCAATCTTAACCAACGAAAAAACACACTAAGTCGCGGAGCTACCACAACGAGATGCTTCGGGCTTCAAGACTAGGCAAAAACTGGGAACATCCGGCCGGAGGCGGGGCTAAAATTTGGACCTAGTCAATCAAATGGGCAAATAGGCTATGTTAACCCATCGGTGGATTCGCAATCCACCCATGCTGGAGAATAAGAAATTTTGCAAACAAATAGTTGAAGGTATGAATATTTTTGAATAAGAATAACCTGGAAGAAAGAAATCTAAAGCATTTCAAGTTTAAGTCTCTGTTGCATTCTTTGTGTGCAAATTATTTGTAGGTCAAATCAGATTAATGGGGGATTAATAAACAGTAAACCCTTTGTCTGCCACTTTCCCATTTCACTGGGAGATAGCCTCATAATCAATAAAGACAAAAAAGCAAAATCAGGTACTATACATGTCACTTCTGATATCGTTTCTATAACTATTATGTCCTCCTCTGCCTCACATTCTGAGATGCAACAAATATAGAACTATTTTTGTGACCTGTAATTCATGTTAACTTCCAGCTGCTTGCAGTATTGCTCCTGGCCAGTAATTTATTAGTTTATCAAACAAATTATCCTGGTGTTTTATACAAAGACAAAGCAAATCACATACGTATGTAGTACTGTGACTGGTAGTTGTCCATCATGGATATTTAACTGTAGTTGTCTAAGGTTTTTCTTTATTTTCTCAATAGCAATGGCTAATGAAGTTGACATGCACAGTCAGGAAATCTAATATTAGAGCTAAAATCTGATAGGGAATTTAGATAGATTTAAATTCATTAGGAAGATTATTTTAATAAAGAATTTTCTCAATCACAAAAAAATTGCAATGTGAGTGTGTCAGAGCACACGTAGAACCCAGCTGGTAGAATGCAAGTCAGCAGTGTGTTGGCTTCTAAGCTAATTTCTAGATAAAAGAACCTAGTTTCCATAGCATGGGCATGCTTCGATAAAACTGGATGCATTTTTAGGCATGCCAACCAAACTGTGTGAGAACTGAGCAATATTGCCCTTATAATTGCAAAGAGAAGATGCAAGTGATTCAAATGCAATTAAGGCTAGTAATCTAATCTATACTTACACTTTATCTTATTAAATACCATTATATGAAACCAATGATGGATCAAAGTCACAATGGGAAGTGCAAGTCAATATCTATGGATCCATTTGGTGATTTATTTTTTTATTTCTTATCTAATGCTTTATTTGGGGGTGGGGGTCGGGAAGGGAAGTTGCTGCTCCCTAATGCTATTCAGTGTTTTGTATAACACTGCTTCCTTTGAAAATAATAGCATGATAATTCTTTATGTATGACACAAATCAACATCTGATTTATTCCATCTCTTTCTAGCCTGTTTGCTTGGCTATATCTATTAATATATATTTCAGTGAAAGTCAATACTGACATTTAATATACAGACCTAAGATTTATAGTAGGAGATTTTAATGTATAACCTATTGTTTGAACATTACAGAAACATAGAAAGTCATTATAAGACCATATAACTCCATTTTCAATTGCTGGACTGGAACACAAGCATGTGTCAAGCAAGCCAATCAAACATGATTCACATGAGTGACTTAACTATCATTTTCTTATGTTGGTTCAGAATTTTTTTTTAATAGAAAACCTGCAGGTGGGATTGGGATATAGAAGACAGAAATCGTATGACTATTTCAGCAATTCCAGGAAATTTCAGGGTTTTTTCAGCTTTTTAAAGTGTATTTGTACATGCCTTCTTCTATGCAACTACTGTTCCTAAAACAAAAGATGCATGGCACACTTAGAACTCATCAGCTTCAAATTCCATCCATCCATCCTATTTAAGTTGATACATAAATCCTTAAGAAATCTATAAAAAATCTATACATTATTTTACTTCTAGATGTATCACACATTCAGATAGAAGTAAAAAGAACCCATTTTGATATCTGAAGTCATCCTGATTTACTTTTTAAAACCTTATTTAGAAATGTTTCACTTACCATATAAAAAGATACACTATTTAATTTATAAAGCATACAGCCAGTTTTCTACAAATACAACCTCTAATTGCTTAGTGTACATAAGATCCTTAGTTCAGTTCCACATATGTATAAGTATAGCTGGACAAAATCATTTTTGAATCCAGGAATGAAGAACTGCTTTCAGTCATAATCCAGGGTGAGATGGCAATTATATGAGTCTGAGTCTCTATAAGCTGTTCCTTATCTTCCTAAAATAATTAAGAAAGTGTCCCTATCCCAACCTACTGAAAAAAACCTTAGTAACAGCAAGAGCTAGTAGTCACAAATGTGAAAAAGAAAACCACCCAAATGTACGGAGCAATAGCTTGCAATCTTTTGAGTTAATATTTTTGATCCTATCTTCTATTTTAACCTACTTCTTGAAGTGTATGGCACCCAATTTACCCTCTATCCTGCTCCTTCACCTTATTTTGCAAACAGAATAATATACGCAAATACACAAGCAGGATCAATCATTTATATTGTTCGGTCACATCATGGAGTTGGCTTGTATGGAGAGGAGAGTGCTCTATAATTTATGTAGCAGATAAATGCGACTTTAAAAGCAATTTGGACCCATTTAGTAAAGGAACCAGAGATGAAGTAAATGCAGCCATGTTATCATAGGCAACCAGCTGAAAGGTCTCAATTAGTTCAAAAGGTGTTATCTGGTATTTAATAATTATTAGATTGAAAGCATAATTACAGGGTTAGAGCTGATTTTTCTGCCACTATTATCTTAATGGAGACCATAGTATTTTGTCTCCAAGGTCTGTGATTCTTACTGAAGAAAAAAACAGAAATCAGACTTGGCAGCAGAAGAAAAGAGTGTCATTTAATCATCATGTAATGGCAGGAGGTATGATTAGTCTCTAACTTTTCACTCTTAGTAGCACACAGATCATACCGGTTCCCATTAGAATTATATGAAAACTATTAGGAATAGATACCTGGGAACATCTTTAAAAAATGGAAATAAAATGCAGTGTTGGATATTCTGCAGTTATGTACAGTTCATTACATTAGATGTACTTTGAAAAGAAAGGAAATGCAAATTTACTTTCTAGTCCACAATTATTCAAGTCTTTTTTCTTCCCCAGAAGCTCCTACATTTCTGTGAAAAAGCATTTTTCCTTTTTCAGATTATTCTAAATCAGGGGTATCAAACTGCCAGCCCACGGGCTGGTTTCATCATACTGAAGCCATGCCCACCCCACTGCCAGCAATGCAAAAAGAGTCGCGATATGTCGTGACACATGACGTGACGTGAAGATTTTTAAGAAAAGACTGAACAGTCACCTGCCTGAAATGAGCAAGGGGTTGGACTAGAAGATCTCCAAGGTCCCTTCCAACTCTATTCTGATTGATTGTTTGGAGAATTGAAAATCGTTCTGGAAAAACAGAGCTGATGATCATGCAAGTAACAAAGGAGTTGGTGAATGGATTGGTTCTTTGGAACCTCTCTAGATAAAGAGAGAATAAAAGATGGCCTATATGCTATGGACAACTGCTTTCTGTGAGGGTGTTCCATGAATTTGAGTGCCTGGAGGTGAGGTAATTAGCCATCTTGCTCTCAACAGTAGTAGAGACTTTTAAAGTTTGCAAACCTCATTTTCTAATCACTTTTGTAAATTGCTCATTAACTACTTCTAAGTTATTACAGTTCTTTGGAATGAATGTTTTAAAATGCTGGGTGAGTATGTCTTTAATATTGAATGCAATAAAACTTTAAACAGAAGAATTTAAGATTGAAATAAACAGGAAAAAGCTAAATAAGATTTTAATATTAGAAAGTTATAAATGGACTAAGGGTCAAGATAAAATTGGAATACTGAAACTTTTTCAATAAGATTTTTGAATTACTTATAAAGTATAAACAGCTTCTCATGGGAAACAGATACTGTTTTTTTAAACAACATACAACATAAATAATTTCATGATTTCAAAATCTAGATTCTGGAGGAGTTTTTAGGTAGAGGAAAATATAGATCTGCAAGATGGTCATGACAATAAATATGCTGAAGGAGAATGGAATGAGAAAACAGTAACCACAATATCAACAATATAATGATGTCTGCTTCTGTAGACAAACTACATCCAAAAATGTTACTGAAGAAATGACAGATATACAACAAATTTTACCTGACCAGATAGAGATAGTATTGAAAGAGGATTTACAACTGACAAGTCAAAGAATGATTTTGAGAAAAGGATGCTTCACTGGATCTAAAAAAGAAACTGACTTGAGGTTTTGAAATTTCAAAAGGAAATACAAATGACAAACTAAGACAGTGACCTGGAATTTTTTTTTTTGTGGGGATTTTAAAAAAAGGCTTATAAGAAATTTTTTTAAGAATTCTATGCAATAGGACAAAGAAGAAATGAAGAGAAATCAAATTTATATCAAATGGGATATAAATATTTTTAAAAATGAAAGAATATAGGATTGGTTTATTTGATCAAGGTTAAAATAAAATATGTTGTTACTTCTGGGTACACTTTTGTTAGTTTCTGCTGACACCAGAACTGAAAAGATAATGTTTCTATGGATAATGGGATATGGGTGAAAAGTTACTGTTTCTATTTATACATTTTGTGATGAAGATTTTGAGTCATGTTTTTGTGTATTTCTTTTCTTTTTCTTTATTATATTCTTACATTTCTCCTTTTCTTTTTTTCCTTTCCTTTTCCTTGCATTTTTTTTACTCCTTCCCTCTATTACTGATTGAAAATACTTTGTGTTTATATGTTGTTCTGTACTTATCACCAAAGCTTGGCAAATAGTTACATCTGAGGATTTATCAGAAAGAGAAAATAAACACATGTGCATTACAACCCTTAGAGTGTGTACTAAAACATGACCTTAACCTATGTAAGATGTGAATATAGATTCTTCTCAGTGACCTATATATTTTCCATTCTTAATCTAAAAATCTTATTTCCTCCAAAGTTTTTATCTTATCCATTCTAAACTACAATTTTTTTCAGATTTGTTTATCAAAATAATGCCCCAAAACTACATGAATAAATTGTAACAAAAGTTATAACATATACCCAACATTCTCAAAGAGAAACATTTTTGTTCAATTTTTTTTTCTAAAATCAACTCTAATGGGGTCTTGAATTGCTAGAAATGTGCTACTTGTGTTAATGTAGGTGTATATTTCTACAAATACATTATGCTCAAATAGGTTTATGCACCACACTGCTAAATACAAGAACCACACAAATTTCAATGCACGTTTTCTCCTAAAGCTCAAGAATCTTGCTTATGGTAAATGCCAACAATATTATTTTAAAAATTCAGTATAAAAATAAGCATAGCAAGAAACAGAAAGAAAGCAAGTTTCTAGAGGAAACTGAAAATAAAATTATATTAAGGGACCTAGGATAGATGGACAAACTGATCATCACAAGACAACAGTGATGGAATTGATGCCTAGCAAGTACCTTCTACTTTTACAGACACTTTTGCTTCACTTATTTTATGTCAAAGTATGATTAATTACTGGCTAACAAAGAACAGAAGGATGCACTGTTTCACACTACTGACCAGAGTTATATGTCACCAGCTTGTCAGAAAATCCCTAGAATTCCATATATTGTAACAAGGATCACCAAAAGGGCAGGACTTGCAAGCCTCACTGATTTCAACTCTTTAAAAAATGTGTATGAGGATTCTTATTGAAGCAGTTTCAACCTTTCCCACTTTTTATGAAGCTATGTTATCTGCTCCTGTTTACTCTAGCTTCTTAGTGGCTTAAATGGATAAAAAGGGCTTAGCTGGATTGAGAATAGGGAGTATGTAAGTGAGAAGACCAAAAAATCCAGGTTCGCTGTTAGCATCATTTGTTTTGATTTCAACAAATGCTGAAAAATGATACCCATAAATCATCCATTGGGCAGGATTGGAGCATAAGGCCCAATTGTGTGATTCAGTATAAAGCAACATGAAGTTTAGAGTAGGACAAAACTCAAATGAGCTGGTAGAAGCTTCAGATGCCTTCCAGATAGATTCTTAGACAACAGCTTTCAAAACTTAGCCAGCAAAGGCAATGATTAGTAATTCTGGGGTATGTAGTCCAAAATACCTGAAGGGTATCAGATTGTCCACTCCTGTGCTAGAAGAAAGAATCCTCTAGCTCTTAAATGTCTTAACTGGAAATGTTTCTTATACTGTAACTACGTCAGTAAATATGCCTGGAAGTTCAGACATAACTTATCTTTTCTCATATTAATTTAATCATCCTTCCAGCCAAAGAATCCAAGCTGATGAATATTTAAAACAGATATGGAATTCAGATATTTATACTTACCATTTAGAGACAGGAAGCTGCAGGTGTTACAGTTTTGGAATTCAGTTAAATCTTAAACCAAAACAATATTTATCAAACATTCCTAAAGAAAGAACCCCAGTAATTCAAAGATACAAGATTTTGGAGATCAGTCTAACTAAATAATCTTAGCCAACCTAATTTTCAAAGGAGGCCCACCCACTGGAGACCTACTCCTGCAGTAGCTGGTAAGAACAGCTAATTTGCAAAATCAAATAAGTGTAGTTTGGGGTGAAAAATGACAGAAACTGAATTACCATTAAATTTAGTTTCCCAATATACCCTCCCAAGGGTAGAAAAGTATTCTAATTTTAAGATATGAGAATATATAATGGTTCTTTTCTATTTGTTTTTATTAAAGCTACTCATTCTTGGCTGCAAAAATCTGGACCAGACTAGATGGCAGCAAAGTTTTCTGTATCTCTGCTGATAGAGGAATTTTTGCAGTGCAGATCTAATAGTCCCAGCAGATCCTAGCAGAGTATGGTGACAGAGTATGCCACAGTATAGAGTGGCCATATGTTCCTATGACAGGATTCAGGCAAAGCTGGGGAATGTAGCAATCAAAACAGTCCAGCTAGCAGAACATTTTCCTAGTCATAAAGTTAAGTGGAGTCAATTGCTTTCAGTATATTTGACTTGTTTTATATGGCTTGAAAGATAGAAATACAGCTATAGTTATAAAATGGGTTAATTTTTTTCTCCAAATTAATAAGGGGGAAATGGGCATGATGAACCTAGTTGTAATCAATCAGACACCATTGATTTTAGTGGAAAAGAGTTATCAATAGCCAAGCAATGTTTTCTTACTAAAATGCTGCTATAGAAAAGTACTCCATTTTGGGCTGGGTGACTTTCCACATGTTAATGTTTATATGATCATTGAGGGGTCCTTGGTGCTCTCTGAGTTTGCTTGTTTCCTTGCGGATGTTACATTATCCAAACTAGGTAACATCATCACTGATCATCATCACTAGTGCTGATGATGTTACCTAGTTTGCGTAATGAAATGTCTGCAGGAAAACAAGCAGGCTCAGAGAGGTACAAAGACCCCTCATTTCAACCCTGAACTACAAATATTCTCCTTTATTGGTACAGGTAGTCCCCGACTTATAACAATTCATTTAGTGACCAAAGTTATCACGCCACTGAAAAAAATGACTTATGACCATTTTTCACATGACCACTGTGGCATCTCCATGGTCAAAATGATCATGGTCATGACTGTGATCAAAATTCAGATGCTTGGCCACTGGTTCATATTTATGACCATTGCTGTGTATTGGGAGGGTCATGTGATCCCCTTCTGCAAACTTCTGACAAGCAAAGTCAGTGGGGAAGCCAGAGTCACTTAACAACCTTGTGACTAATGTAACAACTGCAGTGATTTACTTAACAAATGTTGCAAGAAAGGTCATAAAATGGGGCAAAATTCACTTAATAAATGTCTCACTTAGCAACATAAATTTTGGGCTCAATTGTGATTGTAAGCCGAGGACTACATGTATATGATTATTCCTCTATATATGTTGGCTTTATTATTTTCTCCCTTGATTAGCTCTGAAAGTAAACCAAAAAGTAAAAGGAGTCTACAAATCAGCCTCACAAATCAGCATCACTAGTGGGGCCAACCAAGGCCTACAATCAATATGGCAACCAGAGTTCCCCATGTAGTTCTTAATGACTGTTCACCTTCCATCTCCAAGTGTGTAAACAATAACAATAATAAAAAAGAATAGTCTCCATTTGTTTTACCTTGGGATCTTGGAGTTAAGGGGAGACTTCCCATCAGCAGCTGGCAATAAACAAAAAGCAACCATAAGTTCCTGCATTCCTGGACACCAAACTCAAGAGAAACCTACTGGTCCAAATGGACTGAAGCTGACAATGATTTTGATGAGTAGTTAAAGCATTAGACGGACTATGCATTTGTGCTACTAATAAGGACAACACATTTTATAATCATCGTAACATTTAGTGCCCAGGACCTGCTGATCCAATTCTCCTTCTAAGTATAGACTTACAATATATACCAGGATAATGTTTTGTAACATTGTCTCCACAAGTATGAGAAATAGCTGGCAGGGCTAAGTATAGTTTTGTGATAATTGCTTGAAAAAATGCACGGTGAGGAGGAGGGGTTCAAAGAGGAGCAAGCTGGAGGGAAGGAATGAAAACCAGCTGTGAAAAGGCATTTCCCTGATAACAAGTATAATCACATGAATTATGGACTTAATTCTCACTTATTGTCCCAGTTATTGTTTTTTCAACAAGTGTACCGGATGAGCCTTTAGTTTTTCAACTCCTACCCTCTACCTCATATCTCTACTTTGCACACATTTGTTTGGGGGAAAAGGAAGAAGCAGACTCAGTCCATAAGCATCACTGTGGGCAAATTGCAAGTTATGACAGCACTGAGCTGAAATAATATTGTTTGGGAGAATAGTGTTTTTCAATCAAAGTGATCTAGCTTTAGTTTTTCCAGTGACTAACTGAATAATTCTGAATGAGTTACTTCCAGTAATTGAGCTTTTCTTGTTATGGTCTAGACATCTTACTGCAGTAGGAACATGAGGCACAAAGCAAGTTCTAAATTTCAGGCATGCAGTAGAAAGTCTAAAAATGAGCTCCATTAGAATTCTTCCCCAACCTAACCCAACCCACCTGATTCTACTGATTTAATGGACCACCTAATTCACAATTATCAATTACTAACATGATAATTATTGATTATAATTATCAACCAATTATAAATAATAATTATTCAGTATTATTAATGATTAGCAGGAACCTTCCAAGATTTAGATAAGTCTCCTTTTTCACTCCATCTACAAATGCCAGGAAATAAAACAGCAGACATCTTCATACAAAGCATATTTCTCAACTAGCTAAAGTAATAAATGGAAAGCATTGTCTAGGGTAACCTTCTTTAGCCTGATGACTCCAGGGGTGTTGCAGTCACAAGTGAAGAATTCCCATCTAGCATGGCTATCCAGTCTGGGAATTAATTGTAGGAGTTGAAGTCCTTATACATTTTGTGTCTAACATGTTAAGGAAAGCTAGTCTTCAACAAAATGTACACATACACAAACATACCTATTTGGGTGTTCTGTTCTTCTAATATAGGGAGGATGTACAATCTAGCACCTTTTGTAATAATAATAGAGAAGGTTTCATCTCACAAAATTTTCCAAAGTCCCTGAATGTACAAACAGAAAGAGTAGAGTTCCATTTCTCAGAATGATGACTATATCCAGCTGAGCCATGGGTTCCTATCCAAACACATTGTGTGCCTTGGTACTTAAGGTTATAATTTAAGCCTTTTGATAACATTTAGCACAGTGGGGAATTTAAGTAAACAATAATTTGAAGAAAGTTGCAACCAGCTCAATGAACTCTTGCCCAATAGTGTATCATGCCTGTTGAGATCATTTAAGATTTATTTGAGAAACCAGACTGAAATTACATCTTTGATTCTCTCTAGGTCTCTCTATAACTTCAGAATCATCTGCCTTCAACTGGCTTCTCTGATGTACCTGATTCAGATTGACCTGAAAAAATATATCTTCCAATTTTGAAGCCAGTCTTTTATAAGGACAAATCTCTGAAGATGTCCTGTCCTGAATTCCTAGAAGAAAGATGGGATATATATATGTATGTATGAATGTATGTATGTGTGTGTATATGTGTGTGTGTATGTATGCATATGTGTGTGTGTGTGTGTGTGTGTGTGTGTGTGTGTGTGTGTGTGTGTGTATAGGTCTTTGGTTCTTCGGGTTTTCTCCCACGTAGAATTTGAAGTGTCTTGGCGACGTTTCGACGAAGTCTCATTCGTCATCTTCAGGCTGGTGCTTTCGGCTTCTGCTTCTAGGAGCAATGTGAGATTTTAGCTGTTTCTTCCTTTTAACTGCCAGTGGGGGTTTGAACTGATTGGCTGGGAGCTCGGCTGTGTTCTGATTGGGTGGAGGTGTGTTCTGATTGGTTAGGGGCTTGGCTGTGCTCTGATTGGATGGGGGAGTGTTCTGTTTGGGTGGGGGCTTTGTTGTGCTCAGGTTAGTCTGATTTACAAGGGGGATTAGAGATGGTGAACTGCATAGCTGTTTGGCTTCGCGTTTGTGGTCGTGCCTCATCTTCATGATGGGTGTCAGTTTGTTTCGTGTATGGATTGGAGGGGTTTAAGGTGGCTAATGATGCAGCTGTGGTCTGGCTTCTGGTTTGTGGTCGTGCCTCCTCATCAGTGTGGGTTTGGGTTTGCTTTTTGCCTGGATGTGTGGTGGTGACATCTTGTGTGGGTTTTGTGAGTGTAGATCTGGTGTCATTCCCCGTACTATGGACTCGTCTGTCAATAAGGGCAGGTTTCCAAATGGCTGGTAGGCGGGAGGCATCATCTCGTTTGTTCATGCTGTGAGGGCGTTTTTCTATCTCGATGGCTTCTCTGATTATTCTGTTATTAAAGTGTTCAGTTTTGGCAAAACACGAAACAAACTGACACCCATCATGAAGCTTAGGGCATCTGGATGATTTGGTATCCCCAAGATACACAAAGAAGGAACCTCACTTAGACCCATAGTCAGCTCCATAGGCTCACCTCTAAAAAACCTAGCCAAATTTCTCGCCAAACAACTACAGCCCTATGCAGAATCCATAACCTCACATGTAAAAAACTCATTCCAGTTCATAGAGATCATAAAGAAGCAAAACTTACAGCCCAGCGACCTACTCGTTAGCTTCGATGTCATATCCCTCTTCACCCAAGTGCCAATCAAAGAAGCCTTAACAGCTATCCAAAACAAATATAACCCCCCCCCAAACACATCCTAGATCTGACCAACCACTGTCTATCCAACACATACTTCATCTATAATGGACAAAAATACAAACAAATAGAAGGAGCACCCATGGGATCACCCCTCTCACCTGTCATTGCTAACCTCTACATGGAACACTTTGAAACCCAAGCCCTAGAAAAATCTGATCACAAACCCAAACTCTGGCTCAGATACGTAGATGACACCTTCGTAATCTGGCCACATGGGAAAGAAAAACTGGACAACTTCCTCATACACCTTAACAACCTACACCCCAAAATACAGTTCACCATGGAAACAGAAGCTAATAACCAACTTCCCTTCCTGGATGTCTTAGTCTACAAGAAATCCAATGGCTCCCTAGGGCACACCATCTACCAGAAGAAAACACACACAAACCGCTATCTGCACGCACTCTCACACCCAGCACAGATCAACTCCGTAGCCAAGACACTCATCTCCAGAACCAAATGCCTAGCTGATGAACAACACCTAAAAACCGAACTACACACTCTCACTAATGTACTAACATCCAACAGATTCCAAAGAAATAAGATTTCCAACTTAATCCAAAAAGAAACTCCCACTAAAATCCAAGACAGAGAACAAGAAAACGGCAAAGCCCTCCTCCCATACATAAAAGGCACCACAGACAGAATCAGCAAGATCCTGCACAAACATAACATCAAAACAGCATTCTGCA